>JAUJYZ010000653.1:0-65000 GCA_033675265.1 Actinostola sp. cb2023 | reverse complement strand
TTATTTTACAGGTGTTGCTAAAGTGTATTACAAATATAGTAACAAATAATGAGAAATTCATATAAAATAATATGAATAATAATTACAATAGAACTTTAACGAGTTTGATAAATATAGATATATAATTTTGATATGATCATTTTTTCTTTTCATTTTGAGCTATTGTATTCCTTAGTTCAAAACATTTCAAAATGAATTTTGATACATAATATATAATAGCTTGATTCTTTGAACTTAGTAAAGTTAAAGTCAAAGTTCTTGTATCTAGATTATTGATTTTTATCTTATCTGCTATTACATTGAAGAAATCTAAACGTAACTTGGAATATAATGAACATTTTAATAACATGTGTTCTTCTGTTTCGATTTCGTTTTTATTGCAAAAGATGCAGAGCCTTTGGTTGGCTTGAATCCTTTGCTTTCCATATCTTCCAGTTTCAATGGCTAGTTTGTGATTACTAATTCTAAATTTTGTGTTAAATGTCTTCTTTGATCAAATCTTCTGTTTCATAATTTGTTTTGATTAATTCATATAATTTCAATTTTTTAGATTGCGTCAAATATGATTTCCATGCCTTGAAATACTGTTTTTTCATTGACTCATGATAGTTATTAATAATGTTGTTAGTAATGGGTTTGATCATATTGTTTGAGTCGTGTATTTTATAGGAATTTAACATTGAAAGTAAATGTGAGTGATAGATAACACGGTTTATGTCGTTCATATAAGGATTTTGACAAGAAAAAAGCTTGTTTTGCAATTGAATTATCAGACAAGCTAAATAAGTGGTTGTGATATTTAAGTACCATCTTGTCTATAAAAATCTTTAGAGGAAATCTACCAAGTTCAGCTCTACAAGCTATATTTGATGCTTTGCTATTAACACCCAAGTAGTATTTACAGAAACGTAAATGTACCTTTTCTATTGGGCTCTTCCCACTTTTCAAAATCATGTTTTTGATATACTCCCCAAACCTCACTGGCATATGTAAGAATTGGAGATATCATAGAGTTAAACAGACAGACAGACAGACAGATAGACAGATAGACAGATAGACAGATAAGGGCTGAATTATCGGTAATTTATACTATTTATAATTTATAAATCAGAATGTAATAATACAATAGACATGTATATAATAATACGTTAAAATGCTAAGATAAATATTAAACCAACACTATATCACAATCAATGAATCTTGGGTGTGGATTGGAAGCATTTGCACCTTAGAACCAAAATGTATTTTAAAAAATTACTTTTTATATTTCTAGGAATACGATTCAGCGTTAGAAGCTCAAATAATAGATTGGATTGAGGACGCGATGGGCGAGCCTGTCCTTCAAGGGGTTTCTGGAGAAAATGCTCTCCATGAAAAAATGAAAGATGGTGTAATTCTTGTCAACCTTGCCAACAAACTCGGCGGTAAATATAATGTCAACAAAGACAAAATGCCTTTCAAAATGGTAAGAATTGAAGGAACAAACTAAAAAGCCTGCGGGGGAGGCTAAGAGATATACTAATATACATGTAGGTACAGCCGATTACAAAAAATCTGTAAATCAAGTATATCAGTATATCCATATATCGGGTGCATTATGGGTAATTGAAAAAGTCCCCTAATAAATGATGTTTCACGCAAGCAACATTGGTGAAACTCTTAGTCTCTAATTTGCTGTTTGTAAGTCTCTGCTGCATATTTTGTGGAAAAACTCTAAAATAGTATTACCCATAATGCACCCGATATATGGATATACTGATATACTTGATTTACAGAATTTTTGCAAAGGGCTGTATGTATAAGCTATTTCAATAAATTAAAGGTTGTCTATATGGTATATATGGTGGCGGCAATGTGCAATACGCAATGTGCAATACGCACGAAACACGAGACAACCTTTATTGAAATAGCTGTATACACCTATTCCAATTAACGTTGATAACGGTCGATCTGAATTGGATGATCTGAAACTTTTAAATTCACGTCAACCTCCGCCATATCTCGTTCAAACATCAAGCGTGATTCCAAGCTTATTATAGATACATATATACACCTATTCCAATTAACGTTGATAACGGTCAATCTGAATTGGATGATCTGAAACTTTTAAATTCACGTCAACCTCCGCCATATCTCGTTCAAACATCAAGCGTGATTCCAAGCTTATTATAGATACATATATACACCTATTCCAATTAACGTTGATAACGGTCAATCTGAATTGGATGATCTGAAACTTTTAAATTCACGTCAACCTCCGCCATATCTCGTTCGAACACCAAGCGTGATTCCAAGCTTATTATAGATACATGTATACACCTATTCCAATTAACGTTGATAACGGTCAATCTGAATTGGATGATCTGAAACTTTTAAATTCACGTCAACCTCCGCCATATCTCGTTCGAACACCAAGCGTGATTCCAAGCTTATTATAGATACATATATACACCTATTCCAATTAACGTTGATAACGGTCAATCTGAATTGGATGATCTGAAACTTTTAAATTCACGTCAACCTCCGCCATATCTCGTTCAAACACCAAGCGTGATTCCAAACTTGAGGTCGAATGAATGAATTTCGTATGTTACTAACGAAAGACCCTCAGTTTCCCATAATTCGTCTTGATCTCAGATCATCCATTTCAGATCGCCCGTTGTCGACGTTTGTTGAAATAGGTGTATGTGGTAGCAAGGGGTCAGCAATTGTAAGATTCTTTAAATAAAATCTGTTGTCATAATAATATGGATTTTCATGCTTGTGCAATTCAGTGACACATTGCATGGGTAGACATAGTTTATATATATCGTAGACTCTAGCATACCTAACCACGTCACCATTGTGGTATTTGTGCATGATGGTTCTACTAAGGCATCGGCAGGCGGCTAACAATGAATTTACTATGTTTGTTGGTTGTTTGTAGATGCAAAACATTGGTTATTTCCTTGCATTCTGTGACACCCTTGGAGTTCCAAAATCAGACATGTTCCGAATTGTTGATTTGTATGAAGGGATTAACATGCAAAAGGTATGGTATGGTCATACTTCTGAGTGGGAGACTGGGTTCGAATTGTGAACGCAAAGCATCTATGGGTTGTTTGGAAGGACATATCCGCCATTTTGAATGTACTCAAGAGCTTGTAAATGCCTCATCATTTCAACTGCTGTGTTCCTGGTTGCATCAAATACACTCAATGTTTAACAGAGCAAGCCGTGTTTGATTCTGTCCTCCCAAACAATCCCTAGATGCTTTGCAGTCACAATTCGAACCCAGTCTTGAAAGTCAATTCAGTAAATGAAGAAAAAAGTACATGTTCATTGCTGTGAGTTTGAAAGTCATGGAAGTACAGACATCCCAAAATGTGTAGCTGTGGACATGGTTACTAACTTAGCATATCATAGTATTTATAAACCCTCCATAATTATTACACAAACTCTTTTTTTTTTTAAATAAAAAAACTGATTATTTTCAATTTTTTTTAAAACAAACAATTAATTAATTAATTAAGTATGTCGATGGTTCATCTTGCGGTTTTATGGGCTACTGACCCACACTCCTGCTTTTCAGTACAAGTCCGGACCCTTTTAGGATAATCCTTCAGATGGGCTAAGTACTAAGTCAAGTTCCTGTTTTCAAACCCCTCACTCCCGGGGGGTATGGTTTTTGAACCTCCAGATCCTTAAATTGGAAAGGGTATGAATCCTTAAATAAGGCCAAGGTTTCGACATCCCGGGGGCACACCCCTATCCTAAATTTCCGGGAGTACCCCCCCCCCCCCCCCCCCCCCCCCCGGGCCTCACTGCAGCATGGCCATTAGCAATATTCTGGCCCGCGTTCGCTGTAGATATTACAGAAGTGATTTCTATTTATGCCCTTCGAGTTCTTCTTTAAACCTCAAGTGTCATAAAATCAATTATTTCCTTTGGAAATTAAATGTCCTTTTTGTTATTAATTTACAACTTATTCAAATGGTCTTTCTGTAAACTTACAGGTTTTGAGTGGATTACATGCTTTTGCAAGAAAGGTAAAGCTACATGGTATATTTTACATGCACGAGAAGTCGTGAGATAAATTAGGGTCAGAGTTTCTGCAGCACGCCGGCCTACTTCCTGAGAACTATGAGCGAGGCTGTGGGGAATGATGCTTATTGATCAGTTCGTGAAAAGATAAAAGAATCAAAATAAAAGTTTTCAAAAATGTTTTCAAATCAAAATCAGTATTCTCATAAAATGCTTATATTTGAGTGAATTTAATTTAGTTCGTTAGTATTATCCCAGTTCTCGATGCCTACAATTTCACACTTGTTCGTCGACAAATATGTAGCACTTACAATCATTTGACTTTTAAAATATCATAACTTTGTTTGTCCCGCGCCTGGAGGCCTCATGTGAGATCACGTGACTGCTAACCGTATTTTTGTCTCGTTCTCAGGCCCACTCAGCAGGTTTTGCAGTACAGCAAATAGGACCCATGGAAGAGTAATGGTCTCTTGACCCATCGTATCATGAAGTACATGATAAAGAGACTAGATACCGGCTGAATGCTGTAATTGTGATTTAAAACTATCGGTAACTGAAGAAGAAATTTAGCCGGTTTAATTCAGTTTAGTTTAGTTTCAGTTGAGTTGAGTTGAGTTGAGTTGAATTCCAGTGTTGTTTCCATAGTAGTTTTTGCCTTTCAGTCAGATTTGTATTTTTGTGTAATTTTACTACAAAATACACTTTCTAAACTGTAAATCACTTTCAATAAATGGTTGTGTTCTGATTTGAAGCCGTCATTATTCTCAGTTCTGGTGCGGATTTGTAGCTTAAAACAAGCTACATGTTATAATAAGAAGTTGTCCTTCAGCAGCATGATATAACTGGCTAAATCTGAGTCCAAGTGGGGCCTGCTACTGTGTATTATTATACAACTGTACTAAGTAGAGTACAAATATCGCGTGAGTACGCCTGGAACGAGTACAAATATCCAGCCATATTTGTACTCCTCTATAAGAACACATTTTCCGATACTTTTCTCGGTGTAAATGAACCTCATATTGCCAGTTGGATAATAAATCTCTTATTAGACAGTTTGAGGGGTCAGGTGATTTTTTAAATAGGACAGGGGGTGGGTCATGAAATCTGAGACCGAGAGGGATTGTGGGTATGAGTTGTGATCTATCTTGTAACTAGACGCTCTACTAGCGTGAAGTCGGGCTTCTACCTGACATAGCCTGATATTTGAACTAAATATAGAGATCGTTGTGTGATTAAAACAGTGTTTGGTCGCTCGTTGCGTGACTCGGTAGAACGTGCTTTCCTTACAATTTGAAGATTTCACAAACTCAGCGAATCATAAATGACCAATAGTTTATTTGGTACCATAAATATATCCATACAATATATCCATACGATTAGTTCGAGTTTTCTATGAGTCATAGAGACCTTACGCAACAGGACGACGACGCCGTCGAGGACGACGAAGTTCGAATAAAGTGTTTTGTTGTTTATTCTTTTCATAATTGTTTCATTTTCCGTGTTTTCACTAAATTTGCGCCATATTTCACGAATGAATCGTCTTTTTGTGGTCCAGTTGACTGAAAACAACTATCTGCACAAATAGCGAACTGACGTTCAAATACTCATTAATTATTCATGAGATAACCAGCCAATCCGGTGCATCAAATCCGGTCAAATGATGGACCTGGAAACCCAGGAAAGACCGCTCAAGAGTACTTTGAAATGCATTTCTCAAACTCATTAATTATTCATGAGGTAACCAGCCAATCCGGGGCATCAAATCCGGTCACATGATGGACCTTGAAACCCCGGAAAGTCCGCTCAAGAGTACTTTGAAATACATTTCTCAAACTCATTAATTATTCATGAGGTAACCAGCCAATCCGGGGCATCAAATCCGGTCACATGATGGACCTTGAAACCCCGGAAAGTCCGCTCAAGAGTACTTTGAAATGCATTTCTCGTTCTCTTTGCGTCGTCAAACTTACGCATTTCACGTTGTAGTTTAGCACCCAGACCAAATCCATAGGCAGCCCAACCATTAATCATCAAATAAAATGATATTTGCGTCTTTTTTTGATGGGTTTGGTGTGGTAGAGCGCGCGCGCGAAACGTATTATATTGGGTTCCCTCGGTTTCCTGTGCATAGAAATGTACAATGTTGGGATCCCTGTGTACGTCTTGCGGGACGCGCCCGCAGCAATGTGTATATTGCAGGACGCACACAGGGATCCCAACATTATACATTTATATGCACAGGGAACCCAATATACTGTATAATACGTATCGCGCGCGCGCTCTACCACAGGAAACCCATAAAAAGACGCAAATATCATTTTATTTGATGATTTAGTAGCCTCAAAAGCAATGGTTGGGCTGCCTGTGGAAATCGAGCTCATTTCAAACATTCCAACAAGAAGTTAATGAATGTTGTAATTAGCGCTATTGTTTCTCTGACGTCGTCGTCGTCCATTCCGTCTTCGATTCGTAAGGTCCCTAATAGTCAACGAGGCGCGTAGCTTCGACTGAGTTGACTATTTGAACTCCGGCATAGAAAAATAATTGGATAAATAATTAATTGGATAAATACCGAAATAGTGCTAATATAGACCTGGTTTGCCGAGCTTCTGCTTCAACAATCTACGACGTGACGGCGAGCTATAGCGGCGCACGCGCGTCAAAAGCGCGGGAAAATCTTTGTCAAGTTGTCGGCTTTCTTTAGCTGCTCCACAAGCCATATTTAGAAGGGAAATTTAAAACTTATGCTATTTCACTTATTTTAAGAATTTAATGTTGTCATCGAAAGCTTGCTAGAACGTTCGCAACAGCATGTCAGTCGAGTCTGCAACAGCGTGAATAACATAAACATAGCAGTTTGATTCAACCTATGAATAAATCAGCGCTAATTGTTTGGTATTCTTTTGAATGTAAACGCTCCTTTAATGGAATGGATTGACTGTTTGGGCCGCTTGGTACAGCAAATCAACTCGCCATTGAAGATACTTTATTTCGGCGTACTTCGTCTGTCCGAACCTTTTTGAAAACATAAAGAATGACTGAACCAAACCAGCTTTGTATTGGCGAATTTGTGAACTTAGTTTTCAATGTTGACATGAAAAACTATCTCGGAATAAATTGTCTGAAGGACTTTCCAGCTGTGAGCGGCATTTCGGCATGACCTGTTAAGGACACACGAGTGTTTTGTATGCACAAATGATTGCATATATATACCTGTGTCCACAGCGTATTGACAGTAGTAAGTTGCCACGATAACCGCTATCTCAACGTATCAGCTCAGCCCAACGAACTTCAGGGAACCATGGCTGCACAAGCTAAAGGCTTCGGAATGACTGCTGAACTGCAAAAAAAGGTAGAACGAAAGTATTTCAACACGGCTTTTTATTCGCATCCCTCTAGTCATCCACGTCTCTAGTCACATGAAATTTCAAGAGTTTGTCAAGCTAATGTGGTCGCGCTCTCAAAGTAGTTTTGTCCATCGATACAAAATACAAAAAATGAGGCATTATATTAGTTTAGTATAATTACACAGGTGATTATAGAACATCAAGCGCGCTGATTGGCCGAGAACTTCGGACTATTTCTCGATAATCATCTACAGCGTTTCGGCAAGATGGCGGCCAACCAGGTTCGTCGAGGTTTCAGAAGAGAAAATATACTGTACTGAAAGACAACGTTGTCTCGAAAAACACAAATATGCGACAAAATATAGGATAAAGTTGTGAGTCCATTCTTTGATAAGTTAGATAGTTTTCTGCGTGGCTTAAAGTTACTTGAAAATGCCGTAAACAAACATTGAATTCAAGCCGGGTATGGGTGTAGATTATAGGTAGATAGGTGTCCTCAATTAGTTTACACTTGTGTAAGCTAGGCAAATAATTGACACGTTAATAAAGGTTATTATTATTATTATTATTATTATGAATACTGGCATGTACAATGACATCACTAGTGCCACATTTTATATCCGCGCTGGATTGGACTCCAGTAATCGCAAATGTCATTGTATATCAAGAGAATATGAGGTATTCTCTTGTGTATATCAGACTTATTATAAATGATATAAATACAATGGGTGGTGAAGAGTGGTCTAAATGGATGAGTTCCGCATGAGATACAGAGGAATCAATTTCAATAACTATATGAACAGAACACTTGTTTGGGAATTGTTTTGGCTAACAATATTGGGTGTGGATTTTTTTACTTTCTAGAAAGATGCAAAGTACGATCCAGAGTTAGAAGCTCAAATAATAGATTGGATTCAGGACACATTAGGCGAGCCTGTCCTTGAAGGGGTTTCTGGACAAAATGCTTTCCATGCAAAACTGAAAGATGGTGTAATTCTTGTCAACCTTGCCAACAAACTCGGCGGCAAATATAAAGTCAACTCTAGCAAAATGGCTTTCAAAATGGTAAGAAAGGATCAAAATACAATGAAATAATAATTGATCCAACATCCAGTGCAATCTCTTATCCCTGGAATGGAGCAGGAACTAAGCTATGTATCCTCTTCTTACGGCGTTTAATCCGAGGATATTGGGTTACCTGTGGATATTGGGTTACCTGTGGATATTGGGTTACCTGTGGATATTGGGTTACCTATGGATATTGGGTTACCTGTGGATTTTGGGTTACCTGTGGATATTGGGTTACCTGTGGATATTGGGTTACCTGTGGATATTGGGTTACCTGTGGATATTGGGTTACCTGTGGATATTGGGTTACCTGTGGATATTGGGTTACCTGTGGATAATGGGTTACCTGTGGATTTGGGATACCTGTGGATATTGGGTTACCTGTGGATTTTGGGTTACCTGTGGATATTGGGTTACCTGTGGATATTGGGTTACCTGTGGATATTGGGTTACCTGTGGATATTGGGTTACCTGTGGATATTGGGTTACCTGTGGATAATGGGTTACCTGTGGATTTGGGATACCTGTGGATATTGGGTTACCTGTGGATTTTGGGTTACCTGTGGATATTGGGTTACCTGTGGATATTGGGTTACCTGTGGATATTGGGTTACCTGTGGATATTGGGTTACCTGTGGATATTGGGTTACCTGTGGATATTGGGTTACCTGTGGATATTGGGTTACCTGTGGATATTGGGTTACCTGTGGATATTGGGTTACCTGTGGATATTGGGTTACCTGTGGATAACAATGACTGCTTGTTTGTAGATGGAAAACATTGGTTATTTCCTTGAATTCTGCGACACCCTTGGAGTTCCAAAAATAGACATGTTTCAAACTGTTTCTTTGTATGAAAAGAAAGACATGCCACAGGTATGGCAACCTAATTTTGAGTGGGAGACTGGGTTTGAGTTTTGACCGCAAAGCATCTATGGGTATTGTTTGGAATGGCGTAATGTGACTACAACTACCAGAATGCTTTGCGCATCTTCTCTTGTGAGATAATTAGTACCCTTTGTCTTAGTGAATTGTGAACTGTTCATTCACATTACTTGGCAGCTAAAACTGAATTACGTAATTTACAAATGAATGAATTACCTCACAAAAGAAGATGCGCAAAGCATTCTGGTAGTTGTAGTCATATTACGTCATTATGCATCAAGTCTATTCAGTAATAAATGAAGATAAATTTACATGTACATTGCGGTGAGCTTGAAACTCATAATAATATTAATAATAATAATAACAATAATAAAAAATAATAATAATAACTTTATACTAAGAATACCAGGAGAATATTACAAATAAGTAAATCTAAAATATAACTATGGAAGTACGGACATCCCAAAATGTGTAAAAAAAACCAATGTGAATCACAATTTTAATTTACAACCTATTGAAATGGCTTTTTCTTCTCCAAACTTATAGGTTATCAGTGGACTACATGCTTTTGCAAGAAAGGTAAAGCTTATATACACAAGAAATCGTGAGATAAATACCGATTATTGTAGATCATAGGGTATTCGAGTATGTGCCACGGCAATAGAGTATGTGCCACGGCTATAGAGTATGTGCCACGGCTATAGAGTATGTGCCACGGCTATAGAGTATGTGCCACGGCTATAGAGTATGTGCCATGACTATAGAGTATGTGTGCCACGGCTATAGAGTATGTGCCACGGCTATATGTGAGGCTATAGAGTATGTGCCACGGCTATAGAGTAGAGTATGTGCCACGGCTATAGAGTATGTGTGCCACGGCTATAGAGTATGTGCCACGGCTATAGAGTATGTGCCACGGCTATAGAGTATGTGCCACGGCTATAGAGTATGTGCCACGGCTATAGAGTATGTGCCACGGCTATAGAGTATGTGCCACGGCTATAGAGTATGTGCCATGACTATAGAGTATGTGCCACGGCTATAGAGTATGTGCCACGGCTATAGAGTATGTGCCACGACTATAGAGTATGTGCCACGGCTATAGAGTATGTGTGCCACGGCTATAGAGTATGAGTATAGAGTATGTGCCACGGTTATAGAGTATGTGTGCCACGGCTATAGAGTATGTGTGCCACGGCTATAGAGTATGTGCCACGGCTATAGAGTATGTGCCACGGCTATAGAGTATGTGTGCCACGGCTATAGAGAGTATGTGCCACGGCTATAGAGTAGTGTGCCACGTATAGAGTATGTGCCACGGCTATAGAGTATGTGCCATGCATGACTATAGAGTATGTGTGCCACGGCTATAGAGTATGTGCCACGGCTATAGAGTATAGAGTATGTGCCACGGCTATAGAGTATGTGCCACGAGTATGTGCCACGGCTATAGAGTACGGCTATAGAGTAGACGGCTATAGAGTATGTGCCACGGCTATAGAGTATGTGCCACGGCTATAGAGTATGTGCCACGGCTATAGAGTATGTGCCACGGCTATAGAGTATGTGCCACGGCTATAGAGTATGTGCCACTATAGAGTATGTGCCACGGCTATAGAGTATGTGCCACGGCTATAGAGTATGTGCCACGGCTATAGAGTATGTGCCACGGCTATAGAGTATGTGCCACGGCTATAGAGTATGTGCCACGGCTATAGAGTATGTGCCACGGCTATAGAGTATGTGCCACGGCTATAGAGTATGTGCCACGGCTATAGAGTATAGAGGCTATGTGTGCCATGACTATAGAGTATGTGCCACGGCTATAGAGTATGTGCCATGACTATAGAGTATGTGCCACGGCTATAGAGTGTGTGCCACGGCTATAGAGTATGTGCCACGGCTATAGAGTATGTGCCACGGCTATAGAGTATGTGCGGAGTATGTGTGCCACGGCTATAGAGTATGTGCCACGGCTATAGAGTGTGTGCCACGGCTATAGAGTATGTGCCACGGCTATAGAGTATGTGCCACGGCTATAGAGTATGTGTGCCACGGCTATAGAGTATGTGCCACGCGGGCTATAGAGTATGTGCCATGACTATAGAGTATGTGCCACGGCTATAGAGTATGTGTGCCACGGCTATAGAGTATGTGCCATGACTATAGAGTATGTGTGCCACGGCTATAGAGTATGTGCCACGGCTATAGAGTATGTGCCACGGCTATAGAGTATGTGCCACGGCTATAGAGTATGTGCCACGGCTATAGAGTATGTGCCACGGCTATAGAGTATGTGCCACGGCTATAGAGTATGTGCCACGGCTATAGAGAATGTGCCACGGCTATCAGTAGAGTATGTGTGCCACGGCTATAGAGTAAGTATGTGCCACGACTATAGAGTATTAGGGTTCTCAAGCTTCTCAGGTTTGGAAAACTGGTATCTAGTCAGTGCCATTTTGGCCTGGGAGAGGGTATGGAAATGTTTGCAGTTGGAGAGTCTCCGTGGCACACCCCTACCCGAAAACTCAGTCCTGAGAGCCCTCAGAGCGAGGCTGTGGGGAATGATGCTTATTGATTCATGAAAAGATAAAATAATAAATTGAATTGTTCCCTGAGTGAAGCCATACAATGAAACTTTGGGGAACATATATCGAGTGGGCTGTGGGTTGTTTTCCTTTTCCTGCTAGATCACGTGACTACAAACCGTGTTTTCGTCTTTCTCAGGCCCATGCAAAGGGTTTACAAGTACCTCAACTTGGTCCCAAAGAAGCTACCGCAAACAAACGTGAATTTACTGACGAGCAGTTGAAAGATGGTCAGAATGTGATCGGTCTGCAGATGGGGTCAAACAAAGGAGCCAGTCAAGCGGGCGATCATTTTGGACGCCCAAGACAAGTAGCCGGGGCCAACGTCTACAAATAAATTACCTGACACTTTTAACATCTATTGTAACGAATTGTTAACGTTAGTTTTATTCACTTGTCATTTTTATAACGAATGAGGTTTTATCATGTAATTTCAAAACTCATAGGACAAAAAAATGATTATCATAGCTGGAAAGAGCTCGTTAAAATTAGTAAAATGTGAAGTTTGGAAAAGATCGCTTCACAAATTGCGAAGATATGAATTTTCAAAAATCGAAATTACGCTTGGAGGCAACTCTTGCCTACCACTGAAAGGTTTTCATACAACATTTCGATTTTTGAAAAATCATATCTTCGCAATTTGGGAAGCGATCTTTTCCAAACTTCACATTTTTACTAATTTCAACGAGCTCTTTCCAGTTATGATAACTTTTTGTCCTATAAGTTTTGAAATTACATGATAAACCCTCATTGTTAACGTTAATTTTCACTTGTCACTTTTATAACGAATTGTCAACGTGAATTGCATTGCACCGCCCACAATTTTATGGCTGAACAACGGGGTAGAATGATTTTCTTAATAAAGTCACATTTCAACAGCCAAGTTAATGAAGAAATTGTAATTTTACGTCTAAAACAGTTACTAGACGAACGTGTCCATATTTTTCGTATTCGGTAGTTATCTATACGATGTTCACAGTCGCACCACGCGTACGGAGGATGTTTTGAATTTCGCGCGCCATGTATCACAACAATCAACATCCGTACTTCTTATCCAGGCCTACAAATTCATGAGCCGAAATCCTCTTTGCCTGTAATAAGCATTTCCAAGCATAAAACTATGTTCGGTCATTTCTACATAAAGCGACAATTCGGCTCTTCTCACGCGTACTGATTTTTAAGATCAACAAACTGGTTTCTTTCTGGTGCAAACAGCCTATATGATCTGAAAGAGTTTGTCTGAAAGAACATTTCTGGAAAGTTTCGATGGTATAGGATAAAATCTCAAAAAGTTATCGGGGATGACATTTATAGACTTTAGTATGGGATTTTCGTCATGAAATTATGTTTTTTCAGAATAGAAGTATAACTTCGTAGAAATTTCGTCATGACGTTATATAAGTATAATGTAGAAGTTTCATGACGAAATTATATATCTCTATGAACGATTTAAATTCTGAAAAAATATCAAAACGAGGCTTGCAACGCATAACGGCAAAATCCCATACGAAAGTCTATAAATGTCATCCCCGATAACTTTTTGAGATCTATACCATCGAAACTTTCCAGAAATGTTCTTTCAGATAAACTTTTTGAGATTAACCAGTTTGCTGATCTTAAAAATCAGTACGCGTGAGAAGAGTGAATTAAGAGTAATGTTTTCATTACACAAGTTACGTTCGCCTTTGTAGTCGTTCGTCTTGTTTATATGGTGTCGTCGTTCGCGAATTCAGGTGTCTTGTTATGAGATAAATGTGTCGAGCATTTGTATATCTCTGTACTGTTATGGTAAAGGTCGGTAAGGTTTTGAAACCTCTTCTTATTATGCTGTGAGTATATTTAATTCGCAAATGGCATTTCCATGTCTTGGCGGGAAAATTTTAGGACAACCTACGAAAGAAACGATAAGCATAATAATACTGGCTAGAGCTGAGCCGTGCGACTTCAAAACGGCTAACGATTCCAGTGAATTCAAAGTACCATAATTTTTACCAAAGTGAAAAGTGATAGTGAATATTGTACAACAAAAATTATCCATTGCGTTTTTAGCCAGTACTTATTTCCACAGTTTCTTGTTCATTTGATTGATTTATAGAGCTTGCAGTTCTTGAGATCCTCTCCCTGTGACGTCTGGGTAGATTTGATTGACAGATCCAACGAACTTACCCTTAGGTACCTCTCCTTTTATAGTGCGTCCTCGTGTTTAAAGTGGTTTTGTTTATATCGCTCGAACGGCGGGTGAGACCTGCACCGGAAGTCTGCTTACACAGAGGTTCGCATGTTGAAAACTTATAATTATGCAAACAATAACTAACAATGTGATATGTAGTTTTGCTGTTTATTGGCTAGCAGGTTGGGTTACTTTCGTTACAACAAGCAAATAAGAAATTTACGCGATATGTTAATTTATATGCCGCGTGTTTGTCCCTCTTCTTTTTCTTATCGTTCGCTAACTTATACCCAGATCTCTAACGGTCATCATTAGAGAGACCTGGTGAGGAGATGACGTTGACATTTCGTGTGATCATAAGTGATCGTTCACTTGTTAGGTACTACATTAGACTCGTTTTCGTATGACTGGGAAGTAGTTACGGTACGTGCCATGCGGTGACCATGCCGTGTCCAAGCATTCTGATTGGTTGAGCGATGATTTTGCGCGCTGTGATTGGTGGAATAGATGTCCTCGATTCCATAAAAACGACTCTATAACAATGTTTTACAGTCCAACGAACAACAATAACACAACTGATTAGAAGTCTAGAACAGTCTAGAACAGTCTAGAACAGTCTAGAACAGTCTAGAAGCCCCGATATCTCGCATAGAGGGTCACGTGCCGGCAGCTATGACAGGGGACAGGAACAATAAAATCATTTTACATGAGAAATAATTCAATTCCTTAGGGGAAAGGTATTCCTTGATCGGCCTGCCCCTGTCATGGCTGCCGGCACTCGATCCACGCGACCAAACCTTTGTCGTTCTATAAATAGAACATAACGTGAACTGATGGGCCGCGTTGCATTGTTTATCCAGGCTGCTAGTATCAACTATTTTCAACGTTTTCTTATAGGTCTAGTAGCCGTCTAGTAGGCCTAGTAGGTCTAGTAGGTCTAGTAGCCGTCTAGTAGCCGTCTAGTAGGTCTAGTAGCCGTCTAGTAGGTCTAGTAGCCGTCTAGTAGGTCTAGTAGCCGTCTAGTAGGTCTAGTAGCCGTCTAGTAGCCGTCTAGTAGCCGTCTAGTAGGTCTAGTAGCCGTCTAGTAGGTCTAGTAGCCGTCTAGTAGGTCTAGTAGCCGTCTAGTAGGTCTAGTAGCCGTCTAGTAGGTCTAGTAGCCGTCTAGTAGGTCTAGTAGGTCTAGTAGGTATAGTAGCCGTCTAGTAGGTCTAGTAGCCGTCTAGTAGCCTAGTAGCCGCCTAGTAGCCGTCTAGTAGCCGTCTAGTAGGTCTAGTAGCCGTCTAGTAGCCGTCTAGTAGGTCTAGTAGGTCTAGTAGGTCTAGTAGGTCTAGTAACCGTCTAGTAGGTCTAGTAGGTCTAGTAGGTCTAGTAACCGTCTAGTAGGTCTAGTAGGTCTAGCTAGTAGTACTAGACTTCATCCATCATCCTTTAGACGATCCTCTAAGTTGGACACCTCTCTAAGACTGTCAGTTACACTTTCAATTCACTCTCTAAGCTTGCTGAGACGCGCAATAAGAGAGAGTTGACGTACGTTGCTCACGATAAGAAAGAGAAAAGGGGCAAAACAAGTCAGGCACTTTTATAGTTAGCAAATTTAGACAGTGTTCTAGAAGGCTTGATCGGTCACGTCACGGCATGTGAATGGCTTGTCGCCCGCGCATTTGTTCTTCCGAAAAATTACGTGGGTTTGCCTCAGCTTCTTTGGGACCAAGTTTCGGAAGGTGTGGGTTCTTTAAGGCTGCCTAGTGACACAAAGAAGCAGAAACGTAAGCTGCTAACGCCATGCAGTGGTTATGATGATACAGCTATTTCAAAAAAGGTTGGTGAAGGTTTCGTTGCATGTTGCATACCAAGCCCGAAATGCACTATGGGCGATGTGAATGGAATCAGCGAAAGGCCGCAACAATATGGACTCTGGGAATTTTCCCAAACTTTATCTTCGCAATATGGAGCCGGCATATTTTCTTTTGTATGTGCATGCAGACATATTGTTTACATATGATCCACAATACATTTCGGGCTTGGTATGCAACATGCAAGATGCAACAAAACTGGCACCAACCTTTTTTGAAATAGCTGTATATCACCTATTTCAAAAAACGTTGTCGCGTTCAAAGCAACAAGCGTCAAGCCGAGACTGAAGTGATGAATGCTGGTTATGTGCTGACAATTATTTAAATCACAATTGTTTCTATAAGGACTAATTGCAAAATGTGAACATTTTCACGTGCTTGTTTGCATATCACAATTCGTTCCATAGAAAATAGGTCTGATTTGAATAATTTGCCAGCACATAACCAGCATTCACTTAGGTCTTGGCTTGACGCTTGTTGCTTTGAACGCGACAACGTTATTTGAAATAGGTGTATATGAACAAGATGCACTTACCTTACGACCTAACGCGTGGATCCCATCGATCACCTAGCAAAGAGGAGCAGAGAGTATAAGAATAGTGATAATGATATTGGGGGGCAATGATGGTGATGATGATGATGATGACAATGATGATGGGGCACAGTGATGATGATGATAACAATAATGATTATGATGGTACGTGTTGATGGTGCATGATGGGTATAATGACAATAAATATGACGATGATGATGACAGTTATGATAACGATAAGAATGAACAAATCGAAAAGTGATGATGTTGAGAATAATGGGCTTGTGTCACCTGTCACGTGACTTTTTAAAATTTCACCGAAGACAAACAAAAATATCATAACTTGAAAGAGCATAAAATTAGTAAAAGTTGAAAATTTCAAAAGAATCAAGCAAATAAGACAAAAGTTAAAGGCTTTCAAAGTTTCCCGCTTTGACAAGGATTTGTATGGGTTTTTCGCTTGGAGGGCAAGCGTTGCCTTCCAACATACATTTCCATACAAAAAGGCAAAGTTTGAATGCCTGTAACTATTGCCTTATTTACTTACTTCTCTTCAAACTATGGTATTTTCGTTTGCCTTCGGTGAAAATCTAAAACGTCACGTGACAGGTGACACAAGCTCATTGATGGTAGATGCTACGAATGTTGATAATAATGACAATTATTATAATGATGAGAAAAGTTTCAAATACTGAGAGTTTTAAAATTCCTTACACTAGGCATATTCTGCTTCTCGTACAAATCCACAGTTTGGAACAAGTCAGATCGCGAACAGCCATATTTTTCCATAAACAAAAGGAAGTTTCCGATGTTTTCCATCTAAAAATACACAAATAGAAGTCTTAGAGAGTTTTTGCAGCTAGCCCTGTTTGTACGAAAGGTGGCGGAATAAGTCCTATCCAACGGAATCCGGTGGATATATAAGACTTATATCCGTTGCATACCGCTAGCCACATTTCGTGCAATAGGGGCCTGTAGTATAGTGTGCATTGAACAGTCCTTCCTCCTCACTTTCCTTAACATAGCTACACGTGATATGTGTTACCTGCTTGAAGGCCAACTTTGATTCGTTCATTTTTATATTTCCGCCAAGCTTATTGGCAATCCTGAAAACCAAACCATTATATAAGATTATAAGTTATAGAACAATAACTAATGAAAAACAGAACTGACGGAAGACAGACTTTTCCTGGATAATAGATGGACAGACAGACTGAAAGGATTACCCTGGGATTAAATAAAGGTTATTACATTACATTACAGACAGACGGCGCCGTGGGTTCAGTGCCTGGCTGAACCAACACTCACGGTCTTAAAATAATCGAGAAGGCGCTGCCTTTGGTTCTATCAACAAATGGCTAAATGACGGTCCCGTCTCTCCACACTACACTACACTTGAATAGGAGGGACCTAAAAGAACCACTGCGGACGTAAACTGAAACCTCTGGCAGTGACCACCCTCAATGACTGTACTTACTAACAAGGATCACAGGGTTGGTAGTGTTCCAGCAATTACAAAATGTAAGTGTCACTTCACTTTACAGAAAACAGACAGACAAACTGACAGACAGACAGACAGACAGACAGACAGACCTGAGACTGGCAGAAAAACAGATAGACAGACAGACAGACAGACAGACAGACAGACAGACAGACAGACAGACAGACAGACAGACAGACAGACAGACAGACAGACAGACCGGACAAACAGACAGACAGACAGATATAAAAATGAATTAAATAACCTGCAGAGTATGATGCCGCTACGTAGGACCATATGCACGTGATCCAGGCCCTCTTTTCCTTCAAAGACATTCTCACCCAGGACAGCTTCAACCCACTCTCTTGCCTTGGTTTCTTGATCGGTGTCGTACCTCGACTCGATCTGGAAAATGTTAAACAATGTTTGTTACACAGGGAGCCCATCTGTTTCTTTTGAGCCATTGGGTTAAAAATAAAATATATCACGCGCGCGTCTTTAAGACGGGCTTCCTGTGGTTTGGGGACAGCTGATCCACAGGGAGCCCAATTTTATCGTGCGCGCTCTACCACAGGGAGCCCAATTTTATCGTGCGCGCTCTACCACAGGGAGCCCAATTTTATCGTGCGCGCTCTACCACAGGGAGCCCATTTTTATCGTGCGCGCTCTACCACAGGGAGCCCACTTTTATCGTGCGCGCTCAACCACAGGGAGTCCAACAATAGCCTCGGCTGCCTGTGTTTCAATCCAAGGGGAGGAGTGGGTGAGAGAAACAATTTCGTCTTGTCAAATTAGACGTAGAGGGGTGGGCTAAGGAAGCCATTGCCGTCCCACCACTTACTCTTGGTATGGTGAACTGAAAAATAATTGTCGTTCGTCTTCACACAATTAAATTCCTTATTTGGTAACAATATTCCATATTTGGTAAAAGCAAATTTTTTTCTCGTCTCCAGTCCCCCAAGTACGATAGAAACTATTGATATCAGCTGATACAGTATAAAAAATCAAGCTTTACAAAATACAGTAAAAACCCGCATAAAAGAATCCCTATTTTCCAAGTCAGGCTGAAATGGTTCTTATATATTGGGTGTCTAGTGAGAAATCAGGATGCGTAGGTTCTTAACAGGTTCTTATCTACAGGGCAAAAAAAAAAAAATTGTTCCTGATACAATATGGTGTATTTCCTTACAATTTGTTTTAATTAGTGAACTATTGACCCTGAAAGCCGGGACTAATATTCTCACTAAACATTAACAACCCAACTGTATAGTAAATATAACATTTCTGCATATTCAGCACCGACTGTACCTGTGTGTTCTGAGCTTTAGTCATTTTTCACATGAGAACCTGCTTCATTTGTCAGGCTGAACTGGTTCTTATATATTGGATGCTTATTGCCTATAAAATTTCAGCCTGGAGGTTCACTTAATCTGCAGTTTCTTATTTGCGGGTTTTTACTGTACAACGAGATAGTCTTTCAAAGGATTGTTTGTAGTATCTACACAAGCAGTTAAAGTGATCCTTAGCTGAATTTCTCATTATTTCCAAGCTGTAGAAGGCAGTTCGACCAAACAGATTACAAATCGTTTCAGTGCGCACATGGTACAGCCTACAGAGCGGCTAACCGACTCAAATTACAGTTTAAAACTATTTATTTTAGGAAACTTAGCGTTCCGGCTGAACTTTGGAAGATTCTGAACAATTGATTAACAAACCTAAAAATATGTAGATGTTCAAACTCACTTTTCAGCGCCATTTTTCGAGCCCAACAAACGCTAAGTGCAGCTACAAACAACAAACAGAAGCTGCTTAGCTGTAGTTGTTACACAGACACCGGCACTTTCAGCCGTTAAATTCCAAAAATATTATATTTAATTTACTTTCTTACAGTCGACATGAAAGCCAATCGGCGTATGTGCGAAACACAGTTATTTAAACAATTAGTAAGTTATTCAAATATTGATATTGTGCCGGGGGAGTCCAGGGAGAGTAGTGGAAAAAGTTGTAAATAAATGTGTTATCGGAGGAGAAATGACATCAACTATTGTTATCATGCTTATTGATTCAACGTGAAAAAGTTTTGCTTGCGTGTTTAATAGTCAATAGTTCTCAATTAATAGAGCTAAGAGCAAGATTGTGTTACCCAATGAAACTAAGCTGCTTGCCGGTGAGTCGACATTTTACCATATGGCATTTCTACATCATAAACTACGAACAATAAGCGAGCAGAAACACTGCACACAGACTTACTAAACTATGTGTGGCTCGTTCTAAAACTCGTGGAAACTTCTCTAGACTTTCGCTCTTTTTTCTCCTCAGGAATTTGTACAAAACAATAACGCGTTTTTGTACTTTAGCCACTGGAGAGCTCTTGGATCGGTTTGAGACTGTATGTGGACATATTGTGAGAAACTTTAGCTGTAATTTGCTGTGAATTGGGTTTACAATAATTAGATTTGATCCCGACAGACTACACCCAAGAATCATTGAAAGGCATCCGTCTGCAGCTGCTGCTCTATCGCCATCTCAAACTATCTCAAAATCTTCCACAAAAACCTCCAAAACTTCACCATTTAAACTTACTTTTCGCTTAGCCTCAGCTGAGAATCCGTAGCCTTTAGGTCTTGTAGTCATTATGCTGAGATCCCAGGTAAGAAATGAGAAAGAACGGACCGACAGTACTTGAGGCTGAAGGGACTTTATAGCGAGTGACGTAGCAGGGAAGGCGAGTCTAATTTTCCTCTAGGTATTTACTTCTTACATTCCTGTACCGTGACAGACATTTGAAACTGATTCTACTGCTCGTTCTCAACCCCATGAATTTCTCGACCAAGACTTCTGCACACTCCATCTTAGTCACTTCCTTACTTCCATAGCATAAACCAAGCATCTACTTCGTGACAGAGAGATAAACACTATTTGTCCCTGCAAATTGTTCTGGTCATTTGAAAGTGCTGAAAGGTATGGAGGCCAAATTAAGGGTCAACGTTTTGCCATATAAGGTTTGGCATTCATTGCATTTGTCATGAACGGATTACATTACAGGTCTCATTCGCTTGTAGACCAGTGACCTTCATCATGCAGCAATGGCGCGAAATATCTCGTTAAAATATAAACCTACAAAGCCACAAATATGAATTAAAAATATTACTGAACATCTCCAATAGTGAAAATAGGACTCCGGATGCAGGAGCAGTCTTCCTTTCTTCCTTTCTTCCTTTCTTCCTTTCTTCCTTTCTTCCTTTCTTTCTTCCTTTCTTCCTTTCTTCCTTTCTTCCTTTCTTCCTTTCTTCCTTCCTCTTCCTTTCTTCTTTTTCTTCCTTTTTCTTCCTTTTTCTTCCTTTCTTCCTTCCTTTCTTCCTTCCTTTCTTCCTTCCTTTCTTCCTTCCTTTCTTCCTTTCTTCCTTTCTTCCTTTCTTCCTTTCTTCCTTTCTTCCTTTCTTCCTTTCTTCCTTTCTTCCTTTCTTCCTTTCTTCCTTTCTTCCTTTCTTCCTTTCTTCCTTTCTTCCTTTCTTCCTTTCTTCCTTTCTTCCTTTCTTTCTTTCTTCCTTTCTTCCTTTCTTCCTTTCTTCCTTATTCTATTTTTGTCTGCGGCTAGTAGGTAAGGCTGATGTAATCTTTTAAATTAATCGCGACCAGTTTGACATGAGATGTCTTTCTGAATTAATGGTCAACTAAGATATGATTAAATCATGCGATCGATCAACTGAACGATACGGTTCTTCTCGGGTTTGAATCACCTTCACGGGATTGCTTCATTGTTCTGAGTGACGCATTATAATAGTTCTCAGTGACCTCGGCTGACATTGCATGACATTATGCAAGATTTCATGGTGATTAAAGGCCCCTTCTTCGTTAAGTCGGTGCTGTCGGTGTTGTGCCGCTGCAATCGGCTCTGCTCACCTCGATCGCAAAGTGAGAACGTAGACTCACTACAGTTTGCAATTTAGTTATTACTCGGGCACTTCCGAAGGAAGCCCGAGTTATAAAATGCGTTTTTCGGTAGTCGTCGTCGTCGTAGTCCGGTCAAAGAATGACGAAAGTATGCGACGTATTTAATCGTATCGAGTTTCAAGATTACTCAGCAGATAAGAAAAAAACAAACGACACACAGGACTCAAGTAGATTTGAATCTTAGTTTTGAAAGCAGCTGTAGATCTTCAAGCTATTAAAGGTCAGGATTCTAGTTCATCGTTCAATGACTAGAAGTGGTAGAAGGACTAGAAGCTCGCTTAAAATATATTTAACAAAAACAAACGTGAGGGCGTTATCAGAACCATCTGACCTATGCAACCTCAAGACGTATCATGTACATACTCACCCGCCACATGGTCTCCCTCGTCACTCAACTGTCACTGATTGTCATGACGTCAGAGAAATGATATTGTATTGAAGAAGATGTCCTTGTTTTATTCGACGTTCGAACCGTAACTCGAACCCGAACTCGAACTCGATTCCAAACTCGACGTTTCGGGATCTGAAGCTAGAGAGGGGGCCTTTACACGAACTCATCAAAATCAAATCAATTGAACTCAAAGTCAAAAGGTAATCAAATGAACTCAAAGGCAAATCAAATGAACTCGACACATACATGTATATACATAGTCTCCCTCGTCACGCAACTGTCAGTCATTGTCAGGTCTCTCTCCTCACGCAACTGACATTGTCCTTGTCATAAGCCCGAGTGTACGCTCATTGAGCGTCTTGTTATTATTATTATTATTAATTTTATTATTATTTGTTTATGTTTTTATTATTATTATTATTTTATTATTATTATTATTATTATTATTATTATTATTATTATTATTATTATTATTATTATTATTATTATTATTATTATCAATTTTGTAGTGATGGACAAGCAGGAAAATGGCTTTGTACAACGCTAAAACAGCTTTAGTCTTACTTTTTTTTACGGCTTAGTTAAAATAAATTTAGAGTGTAAATCGAAAGTCAACTGTTCAAAAGGCAAACATGAAATTCAAGAAAGGCTGATACTACGTAGAAATAAAAAGCTTAACACAACACCAACATGATAGAGCAAGAGAGAGCCAGGATCGGCAACCGTAGACAGCTGTTTCGTTCTTTTGGAACTCATCAGTACGGTGTAGCGAGAGCAACATACACCAACTCAGGAAGCCAATGTATGTTACTAGCGTGTCGACTCTGAAACTCAAACAGCTCAAATTTAGAAGCCTGCCCATTGGCTCACACCACAACACGTGCGGTAATATGGTTCAAAGGGCAAGAATCCAAAATACCATGTTGGTGTTGCGTTTAACCTAGGTGTGGATGGACAAAACCAATCCCACACGGAATGCATAGACAAACTATGCTAAAGAATTACAGCATAACGGATCTAAGAAGATCTACGGTCCAAAACATGAAAATATAAACTTGAAAGAGGGAACCGTGAACGAAAATGCTGTAGGTATACGTAGGATCTGTAAAAGATCTAATCAGCTATACATATGGCAAACATGAAATTCAAGAAAGGCTGATACTACGTAGAAATAAAAAGCTTAACACAACACCAACATGATAGAGCAAGAGAGAGCCAGGATCGGCAACCGTAGACAGCTGTTTCGTTCTTTTGGAACTCATCAGTACGGTGTAGAAAGGGATCGTTTTTGGCGCTTTTGGCAGATATTACGCGATGTTGAAATAAATATCTTAAAGATTTAGCCTTTTAGATCAGTTCGAATTCTAACGAGAGAGCGGTTTTGTCCCCAGATTGAAAAGTAGTAAAACGGCCTGAATGTTTACCCATATTAGGGGATTCAGTCCTAGGATCACCAACGACCTCTCCTTAAATAGTCTCAAATCAAATCAAAAGCTGTTTTACGCTTAAGTAGCCTTATCATCACTACAAACAAGGCTTCTCCAATGACGTTTACTCTACAACAAAGGAAATTCCAGCTTGATGCAAATATGGCTACATTTCAGTATTTGACCCGACACTGAACCAGAAACAATTCCATCTTTGGAATATCTAGAATTGTCTGCTGCGTGACCGCATTTCGGTGGGCAAATCCTATTAGGCTATCGAACGACGTGGTTGATCACATGCCAGTGGCGTAGCCAGGGTGGCGTTCAAGTGTAGGCATGAGCAACCTATCGAGGCAAGAGTGCTATCGAGGGTAGCCTACGAATACAGCCGCTTTTTTACGCTCGCCACAGGGGTCTCCCTAGCCTCCTCCGCAGGCTACTTTATCGGAATGGCATTTGTATCGGAATTGGGATTCCTGTGGTATGTAAAGGAGGTCGAGAGGACGCTTCTTTCGGGAGACCCCTGTGGCGAGCGTAAAAAAGCGGCTGTATTCGCAGGCTATATCGAGGGGGGCTATTGCCTTTATGAACCTGTTTTTTGTGTGTAGGTGCACGTGTCTTTTTCGCAATGGGTAGCTACGCCACTACCTGCTCAGCATGTAATAAGTTGCTATGGTTTCGATTTTTGAACTGACCAATCGAATAACTGCATGTTTCTCTCTCTCTGGGCTTCCTGTGGTCATGACCGGGATGGACTGGACTTTGTAACCCGACAAAGCGAACAATTTGCAGATTTACACTCGGTGCTACCACAGGTAGCCCGAGTAATGCGTTTTATATACGGATCTATTTGTTATTACTGGAGTCCAGTCCAGCGCGGACAGTGGAGTGACCAGGTTGTTTACATTGAATTGATAACCCTTTCGGCCCCTTGTTTCGCTATTCGCTTTATGTCTGTGGGGGTCAGCAAGTGCAATGACTGAAACTGAGTCAATTAGAGTGATAATTTTGTACATCGGAAAAGATTTGCCTACAAATTGGAACATTTGGTCTTTTCGGTCCTAGCCCCTGCGAATCCCTTCGAATTCTTATTCTTCTTTTTTTCCTGTCAGTTTCTGATTGTTTTTCACTTCGGTATATTAATATTATATATATAATATGCAATATGTACTTCAGTTTAATTTATATTTTCGCTTGACCCCCTCCCCTCCCCCTCCACGAAATCCCCAAATCAGTCAGATTATTGCTTTTATAATTTCATGCCGTGATTAGATCTGATTAATACATCGACATATACAACACTTACTTGTTACATTAATTGTGCATGGAAAAAGGGTTCACCACTGCTTTGCATTGAGTATTTTCACCCGCTATCAGTTCCCTCAGATTCATCAGTTTTGTTTGTGCAACGGCGAAGGCACAAGCTGTTATCAATAGTCATACTAACAACACCAGAGAAGCCTGACACATCATACTTTTGAATCCCCAGTAGTTTACATCGAGTCAAAATAATACAATGATCAATAGATATAAATACTAGGAAGAGCTTCGAGGCTGTTGTGTATATACTCTGTATGGGACTCTATAAAAACTGGCCGAAATACGGTGCGAAAATTTTACGAACTAACATGTATTTGGTATCAAAATGTCCATAAAAGCGCGGGCTATGCTAATCCGTAGTTAATTTCGTGACTAGGCCTGTGTAGTTTCAATAAAAGCTATTTATGTGGGCTGACAGGCCAGTTTGAGGTCATGTCACGCCAATTCTCTTGTAAGGTAGACCCATTCAACTAAAAAAATACGGTACTTTTTTGCATCGAATTTCAATTATAACCAAATAATATGGTCCATGAAAGATCAAACAAACTAAATCCGTCGTTAACTTTTTAGTTATATGCATTTATACGAGGAAAATTGCAAAAAACCTTGAATTTGAGCCCATGTTTGTATGTACTAGAATGTGGGGGCGTGCCAGAGAAACTTGTGACAAGTCTTTCCCGATGATCAGTTTGGAAACGAGTGGAGGACTGGGAACGAGTTTTTAGAATTAATCTAATTAAAAAATTTCTTTGCAGTTTTTGTAGTTTTTGAATGTCTGCAGTTCATTTGCTACTTGTCCAAACCCTATCAAACTCCTAAAACTTACTAATTATGATATGCTCTTTCTTGTGATGGGGATCATTTTTTAATTAGATTAATTCTTAAAACTCGTTCCCAGTCCTTTACTCGTTTCCAAAGTGGCTAATTGTTATTTAGTGCCAAATTTCAGGGTTAAATTCGGCTAAAATGTTTTAACTATAGACACATCGGATTACTTCTGAGAAAAGCAGTTGAATTAGTTTAAGTTATTTTCCGAGCTTCTGCTTCAACAATCCACGACTGACGGCGAGCTATATAACGGCGCACGCGCGTCAAAAGCGCGGGAAAATCTTGCAAGTTGTCAGCTTTCTTTACTTTACTTTCTTTACTTTCTTTACTCCTTTGACGAGTGCCGATAATTTTTTATAATTGTTTATATTCTTCTATATATTTATTTTCTATATTTTTTATTTTTTTTATTTTCTTATTTACTTGTAAAGAGCATTGAGATTTATATGTAATGCGCTTTTTCAAGAATTACATTATTATTATTATTATTATTATTCTTTAGCTGCTCCGCTAGCCATATTTAGAAGGGAAATTTAAAACTTTTGCTATTTCACTTATATTGTCGGAATTTGATGTTGTCATCGAAAGCTTGCCTTCCGCCAAGCAGTGTTTAAACTCCTCCTTCTCGTTCCCATTCCCCTTGGAAGCAATACACTGTAAATTACTCTTAGTAACAAATTTGATTAAAAAAATAATAATATTAACGATTAATAAAACAGCTAAAATAATCCAAATAATTAAACTGTGGGGGAAAATTTTTTTTTTTTTTTGCGATGCCTGATCGAGGAATCGATCCCTTGGTCATCGGTTTCAAACGCGCTGACTTTACCAGCGCGCCACGGGACCACAGTAAATTTGCACAACAATAGACAAATCAACAAGCGTGCACGATAGCCTAGTGGTGCGGGGCAGTTATTTAGTGCTTGCGTCAGGCCAGTTTTCACTGGGAAACAAACGCGCGCTCTCTTCAAACCTCACTACGTTTTTGGTTCTAGTAAGGCATTGAACAGAACATAGTTCGTGATTGAACTATGAAACAGGGATAAAATTCGATGTCTTGTCACTAACTGACTAGACTTTTTGAGAATCAACTAGATATCAATCTTGACTGACAACAATTAACTGAAACTCTTGTAACTGCCATGATTTGTTATCAGAGGGAATGCTTCATAATGTCATCGTTTAATTCCTTGAAATGTTTGCTAAGGACGAAGCGTAGATAGGACTAGAATTTCACAGAATTTCACCCGTCTAATGTTTCAACTTTTCAGCGAAACTGAACGATTTTCTAGAAAATGAGCTAGTACTAATCATTCGTAAAAATCAAAATCTAAGCGCCTTTGAAAAGGAATTAAAACTTGACAGGATTATTACACGCCCCATTTCATTGGCTCATCTATTGAACGTCTCCTCCAATCAAAAATCAGGTGTTACTCACGTGACTTCAAATAACCAATCAGCAGCCTTTGAGAAGTCAGGTGCAGCGACATTCAAGACATTCAAGAGTTGAATGGCTATAAATACTGGGTGTCGTACAGTCTTCACTGTTGTGATCTTGTGAAAGTATTTAGTTCTTCAGGCTGTTTTTTAGTGTGTTTTTCTTTTCAAAATGGCCAGCAGACCACGGGGTTATGGAGCATCAGCCCAAGCATCGCGAAAGGTACGAAACATTCTCCATTTTCTCTTTCTCTAGCTTTCACAAGTTGAAATAATATATATTTGCCGGGGAGTGGAACTGTCGGTGAAATTCCAGGTGATTTATACTAATTTCAGGCTTATTTCCGTATTTTATTAATTCCAAAAATCTGTGAAAATGTTCATCGCCGGGATTTGAAATTTCACACTGATTCAAAATATTTCACTTTAAATTTTTATTCCGTGCTACGTTGTATGTTGATATGGTAGGGTTTGTCATGAAAACAGTTTCATCACTTGAAGAAAATTCCTTTGAAGTCATCACTTTGAAGAAGTGTTTTTCAAATGAAATTTTCTCGGTAAAGATGTTAGCGAAAAACTCAGTTTCCTCTTCTTGAAAAGCCCTAAAACTATCACTACACGTTAACCCAACGTTGTATCACTGCTTTTTAAGTGATATAATTTGTATATCTCTCTTATCGATATCTTAATTAAAAGATCCCTTTGTGTCTTCGTTCTGTACAAACGCACACACCTCCATTTTGCATTGATCTCGAACAAGTGAAATTTTCAACCAATAAAAATCCAACGATTAAACACGTGATTTTTTTGAACCAATCAGAGCTCTGTTTTTGTGTTATAAAAATGCGCGTTCAATCTCTGTAAAAATCGGATCTGTAGGTTTGTATGTTCGTGTCTAGTTTAGTTTTTATCGTATTCTGTTTTAATTTGCCTTCAAAATGGCTTCCCGACCGCGTGGATATGGAATGTCTGCACAAGCAGCTCGTAAGGTGAGGCAAACTTCACTCAACGACTAAATATTTGGGCTAGAACCTTACGTGTGGGAGATAGTCAATGAGTACTCTTCAAAACTACTTGACCTCGTGTGAATGACGAGTTTGAAATCAACTTCTTCATTTACGAAAATTTTAAATCTTTTAAAAACAGAAAATTCAAACTTAAAAGCATTCTTCCTCAATTCTGCCTGTACTTAGCTTTTCATCGAGTTTTCTGGTTTTGATTTTGTCTCTTTTGGCTTCAACAAATGGGATGTAATGCTATTATATGCTAAACATTATCGAACTGACAAGTATCAGTTTGCCCGGCCATTGACACCATCAGCTTTGAAAACATTTTCACTCAATTTCTGCTCTCAAATGTTGGTGAAAACTTGAATTCCAGTCTTCAGAATAAACGTAAAATGTTATGCAATTAAGAAATTATCAAGCATTTACTTTTTATGCTATAATTTTGCTTGTCTAGGCACTTTAATATCATAAATTTCTCGTTTCCTGAGGACTTTGAGGTCATTGTACAAAAACGCGAATGGAATTCAACTCAAGAAAAACTGTTTTCCAAATTCTACTTCTTTGACGTCTTTTCTGATTAAAAACTTACTCATTCGATGTGTTTGTTAGTCACTTTTGCTATTAGAAGGAAAAAGACTTGTTTGGGGAAGTAGCAAAGACGTATTAGCAAACAGGGAAGTCTAGTTTAGATGTCGTTGATTATTCAAACAAGACATGTATTTTATTAAGTCGAACGAGAAACCGATCACACTTGAGATGACGTCAGAGGGTTTTATCTCCATTAAACTGTTTAGACTTCAAGATACTTAATACAAAGGAACAGTCATTTAATCTAGGAAAACAACTAATCATCGCGTGTAGTGAAAAGTATACTAATAGTTATAGTATTTTATATTTATATTTATATATTAGGGCTCCCATTGATATCAGTACGTTTTGTTACTGAAGGGAATACCCTGTTTAAATAAAGGTTTTCATTCATTCATATACCATTTACTGTATTTCAACCGTATCAAATGAATGAATCATCTAGAATGAACGATGGCAGGCGACAAAAGTGCTTTCAAACCCTTCAAACCCATCTCCACTTTACTAATCCGGCACCCAAACATTCTCAAGATTTTTTCCAGTTTTCTTTCTAATAGACTTGTGTGTTTCAAAGTTCTATAATATGCCAAATTATAATGTGTAAAGAGAATGCGTTTTGTTAGTTAGCAGCAAAGTACGACTCGCAACAAGAGGAAGAAGCGAGGGTCTGGATCGAGGCGGTGCTCGGAGATAAGGTCTTTGGAGGAGCTGAAGGACCTGATGATGTACAGCGTGCTTTAAAAGATGGAAAGATTCTTGCAAGGTGACACACGTCATTCATAGTCTGAATGTCACAGGAAAAACCACGCTCTTCAAACCTTGGAAATTCATTGTGAGATCTTTAGTACCTTAGAAATTGATTTCTAATGAATGTCCAAGGTTTGAAGAGCGCCTCTTCTCTCCAGTGTGTATAGAGGGCGCCTCTTCTCTCCAGTGTGTATAGAGGGCGCCTCTTCTCTCCAGTGTGTATAGAGGGCGCCTCTTCTCTCCAGTGTGCATAGAGGGCGACTCTTCGCTCCAGTGTGTATAGAGAGCGCCTCTTCTCTCCAGTGTGTATAGAGGGCGCCTCTTCTCTCCAGTGTGCATAGAGGGCGACTCTTCGCTCCAGTGTGTATAGAGAGCGCCTCTTCTCTCCAGTGTGTATAGAGGGCGCCTCTTCTCTCCAGTGTGTATAGAGGGCGCCTCTTCTCTCCAGTGTGTATAGAGGGCGCCTCTTCTCTCCAGTGTGTATAGAGGGCGCCTCTTCTCTCCAGTGTGTATAGAGGGCGCCTCTTCTCTCCAGTGTGCATAGAGGGCGACTCTTCGCTCCAGTGTGTATAGAGAGCGCCTCTTCTCTCCAGTGTGTATAGAGGGCGCCTCTTCTCTCCAGTGTGTATAGAGGGCGCCTCTTCTCTCCAGTGTGTATAGAGGGCGCCTCTTCTCTCCAGTGTGTATAGAAGGCGCCTCTTCTCTCCAGTGTGTATAGAGGGCGCCTCTTCTCTCCAGTGTGTATAGAGGGCGCCTCTTCTCTCCAGTGTGTATAGAGGGCGCCTCTTCTCTCCAGTGTGTATAGAGGGCGCCTCTTCTCTCCAGTGTGTATAGAGGGCGCCTCTTCTCTCCAGTGTGTATAGAGGGCGCCTCTTCTCTCCAGTGTGTATAGAGGGCGCCTCTTCTCTCCAGTGTGCATAGAGGGCGACTCTTCGCTCCAGTGTGTATAGAGAGCGCCTCTTCTCTCCAGTGTGTATAGAGGGCGCCTCTTCTCTCCAGTGTGTATAGAGGGCGCCTCTTCTCTCCAGTGTGTATAGAGGGCGCCTCTTCTCTCCAGTGTGTATAGAGGGCGCCTCTTCTCTCCAGTGTGTATAGAGGGCGCCTCTTCTCTCCAGTGTGCATAGAGGGCGACTCTTCGCTCCAGTGTGTATAGAGAGCGCCTCTTCTCTCCAGTGTGTATAGAGGGCGCCTCTTCTCTCCAGTGTGTATAGAGGGCGCCTCTTCTCTCCAGTGTGCATAGAGGGCGACTCTTCGCTCCAGTGTGTATAGAGAGCGCCTCTTCTCTCCAGTGTGTATAGAGGGCGCCTCTTCTCTCCAGTGTGTATAGAGGGCGCCTCTTCTCTCCAGTGTGTATAGAGGGCGCCTCTTCTCTCCAGTGTGTATAGAGGGCGCCTCTTCTCTCCAGTGTGTATAGAGGGCGCCTCTTCTCTCCAGTGTGTATAGAGGGCGCCTCTTCTCTCCAGTGTGTATAGAGGGCGCCTCTTCTCTCCAGTGTGTATAGAGGGCGCCTCTTCTCTCCAGTGTGTATAGAGGGCGCCTCTTCTCTCCAGTGTGCATAGAGAGCGCCTCTTCTCTCCAGTGTGTATAGAGGGCGCCTCTTCTCTCCAGTGTGTATAGAGGGCGCCTCTTCTTTCCAGTGTGTATAGAGAGCGCCTCTTCTCTCCAGTGTGTATAGAGGCTAGGAGATCGATGGAGTGAAATTTAAGGATCCACAATCAATTGCGAATCAAAAACAGTATCACTTACGTTGATCTACAAACAAGGCTTGCTTACACATTCCCATGAATCAAATAGGTACTCCTCCCTCCCCTCCCTCCTAACCTCCTAACCTCCATCCCAACTCTTCCTCTCTCCTAACTCAATGGTACGATCATATTGTATTCATTGATTTACAGACTTGCCAAGGCCATTGGTGCAAAATTCAAAGTTAACGAGCAGAACATGCCATTCAAACAGGTTAGTCCATAAACAGGTTAGTCCATAACAGGTTAGTCCATAAACAGGTTAGTCCATAAACAAGTTAGTCCATAAACAGGTTAGTCCATAAACAGGTTAATCCATAAACAGGTTAGTCCATAAACAGGTTAGTCCATAAACAGGTTAGTCCATAAACAGGTTAATTAGTCCATAAACAGGTTAGTCTATAAACAGGTTAATTCATAAACAGGTTAGTCCATAAACAGGTTAATTCATAAACAGGTTAATTAGTCCATAAACAGGTTAGTCTATAAACAGGTTAATTCATAAACAGGTTAGTCCATAAACAGGTTAGTCCATAAAAATATAAACGCGCTTTTACTGACAGCGATTTTTCAATTGCCGCACCCTCTCCTCCCATCAGTGTTTCTTGTATCTCTGGTGGACCAAATAAGCAACTATTTCAGTATCAGCTGTTGAAAGTCCTTGAATCTCATTATATACCTTCACTGAGGGGTAAACACTACCCCATGCATGTGCCATCAAGCAGAGATTATTCTAAATGGTCTCAAAAGTGTCGATCGTGTTTTCTCTACTCAAAAACTCATAGAGATTATTCCGATTGAAAAGGTGCAATTCAGCTGATGAAAATTCCTCACGTGACCGGAAATGACTTCTCTATTGTCGCATCCCTGCATTCATGATATTAAATGTTTGTCTCATATTTTTCAAGATGGAGAACATCTCTAATTTCTTAGCACATGCTGATTCACTTGGCGTCGCGTCAGGAGACTTGTTCCAGACTGCTGATCTCTATGACAACCAGAACATGGGAGCCGTAAGTAACCATGGTAACACTGGAATGAAATGAAATTATATGGAGACGCAAATGTTTTACGGTCTCTCGCCCAGAAGATATACCGTTAGCGCATAGTACCACCCCCTCCCCCCCCCAACAAAATCCCTCCCCCCCCCCCCAAAAAAAAAATTTCCATCCCCATAAGCTGACCCCTATGCTACTTAGTTTTCATTTATGTCACATTAGACACTAGCCTCCCAGGTTACTTATTACTCTCCCGAAATGCACTGCTTCCAAGTGACGTCATAATATATGGCCGCACAGCCAAAAAGCCTGGGAGCGATCTTGTGTCTGAATTGTTTTCATTGTCTTTAGGTGATTTCATGCATCCATGCTGTTGGTCGCAAGGTGAGTTTTTTATTTAAAAAATCTGTTGTTCAGTTCCAGCCTTCTATGGCAGCCGGGCTTCCTGTGGTAAGCTGGAAGATATTGTGTACCACAGGGAACCCAATGAAGAGTTTTCTTAACCATTGAGTCTCGAATCATGCGTCGCTTCTTTGTTCGAATTGACGGATGCTTTCACGCAATCGCCATAGGAGCCGTCTATGACGTCACTCGGCCCAGGCCGCGGAGACGACTGGTAGCAAATTTATCAAATCAACAACTACTATATATTAACGCGTTCAAATTGTTTTCACCATATTTCAGTGCAACACTAAGGGTCTACCTGTTCCCCAACTTGGACCCAAAGAAGCCGACGCAAATCCACGAGAATTCACCGAAGAACAGCTTCGCGCTGGCGAAGGAATGATATCGGCGCAGGCAGGACCAGGCCAAGACCAGGTTGCATCTCAATCTGGTGATCACTATGGGCGTGGTCGTCAAATTACAGACTCCTACAAATAAAGATGATATCTGTATTAGATATCTTTGTACGGTCTGATTTATTTCAGTCACAAATCTATGCACTAAATGATAGTTTAAAATCTCACTTAAAATGAGGATGTTTCTTTTAGGCACAATGCGGTTGGACTGGGAACGAGTTTGTGAACTCTCGTGCCCAGGCCTCGCGGCCAGACTAGAAGCTGTTTATCTCAGGTACTTCAGATTAGGACTGGAAACGAGGTCATTTACGCTCGTTCAACTGGAACTTCAGATTAGGACTGGAAACGAGTTCATTTGATATCTTTCCCATCTTAGCCAAAACGAGGCTAACTTAATAAATGTGTGTTGTTGTTCAATCGAATGTTTCATCAGTTTATTCAGGAGCCCATTACTAGGAGCCTTCCTCTGGTAATAGGTTCATACGACATCATTTGCACAAATTGAGCTATTTTTAGATATGCAAATTTCCGAAAAATTTCAAATTGAAAAATAATATGGCGGCCAAATGGAAGAAGCGAGGACTTGATTAGCCTGAATATCAGCCGTCTCCTCTGGGTCAAAATTTTCCCGACTTGATCCAAAATATTGATATTCTTAATCCATGGAAGTCCAAATGCACAAGAACGAGAGGAACTGTGTACAATGAAAGTATCACATGTATCAATAAACTGACATACTGCCAGAGCGCTTAGTGGAGACTTTTAGCGGTTTGGCGACTTCCGTTGTCGCGAATTTCTTCTACGTTCTTATACCTACCGCTTGAAGGCTTCATATGTTTATTCTTGTTTTATCAACTTTTGTTGGTTTTTGATTCATGATTTAGTCTATGTAAGAACTAGACGCTCTACTAGCGTGAACTTGGGCTTCTTAATAAACATGAAATTCAAGAAAGGCTGATACTACGTAGAAATAAAAAGCTTAACACAACACCAACATGATAGAGCAAGAGAGAGCCAGGATCGGCAACCGTAGACAGCTGTTTCGTTCTTTTGGAACTCATCAGTACGGTGTAGCGAGAGCAACAAACACCAACTTAGAAAGCCAATGTATGTTACTTGCGTGTCGACTCTGAAACTCAACCAGCTCAAATTTAGAAACCTGCCCATTGGCTCACACCACAACACGTGCGGTAATATGGTCCAAAGTGCAAGAATCTAAAATATCATGTTGGTGTTGTGTTTAACCTAGGTGTGGATGGACAAAACCAATCCTACACGGAATGCATAGACAAACTATGCTAAAGAATTACAGCATAACGGATCTAAGAAGATCTACGGTCCAAAACATGAAAATATAAACTTGAAAGAGGGAACCGTGAACGAAAATGCTGTAGGTATACGTAGGATCTGTAAAAGATCTAATCAGCTATACATATGGCAAACATGAAATTCAAGAAAGGCTGATACTACGTAGAAATAAAAAGCTTAACACAACACCAACATAATTCTTTAGCATAGTTTGTCCAAGGGCACTAGGACAAAGACGTTGTGTGTATTCGAATAGTAATAAATATGCTACGAGTTGTACTTATCTGTTGTCGATTCTTATTCTTGTTTGTCCCTTATTAGTTGCCTGGCCAAACGAACGTTTCAATTTGAATATATATGTCAGTTCCAGTCCGCTATATGTTGTCGTTTCTTATTCGGACGTATCATTGACCTTTCTGGCCTCTGTTGTCCCCTACTAGTTGCCAGTAAGTTGATTCCTGGCCAAACGAACGTTTCGATTTGAATTTATGTTCCAGTCCGCTCTCTGCCAAACGTATAGTTAGTTATCAGTGTTAGCTAATAAGTTAATTATTAGCTAACGCTGATAACTAACTATACGTTTGGCAGAGAGCGGACTGGAACATAAATTCAAATCGAAACGTTCGTTTGGCCAGGAATCAACTTACTGGCAACTAGTAGGGGACAACAGAGGCCAGAAAGGTCAATGATACGTCCGAATAAGAAACGACAACATATAGCGGACTGGAACTGACATATATATTCAAATTGAAACGTTCGTTTGGCCAGGCAACTAATAAGGGACAAACAAGAATAAGAATCGACAACAGATAAGTACAACTCGTAGCATATTTATTACTATTCGAATACACACAACGTCTTTGTCCTAGTGCCCTTGGTTTGTCTATGCATTCCGTGTAGGATTGGTTTTGTCCATCCACACCTAGGTTAAACACAACACCAACATGATATTTTAGATTCTTGCACTTTGGACCATATTACCGCACGTGTTGTGGTGTGAGCCAATGGGCAGGTTTCTAAATTTGAGCTGGTTTCAGAGTCGACACGCAAGTAACATACATTGGCTTTCTAAGTTGGTGTTTGTTGCTCTCGCTACACCGTACTGATGAGTTCCAAAAGAACGAAACAGCTGTCTACGGTTGCCGATCCTGGCTCTCTCTTGCTCTATCATGTTGGTGTTGTGTTAAGCTTTTTATTTCTACGTAGTATCAGCCTTTCTTGAATTTCATGTTTGCCATATGTATAGCTGATTAGATCTTTTACAGATCCTACGTATACCTACAGCATTTTCGTTCACGATTCCCTCTTTCAAGTTTATATTTTCTTAATAAAGCTGTTTTGATAGATTTTAAATGTGAAACCTAATAGCTTGTATCATCATACAGAAGTAGTTTTAGAGGGTATGGATGGGGTTAACAGTTAACTGACATTTGGCCTAAAATTTAGTAGTTAACTGACAAATGACTCAGAAATTAGTAGTTTACTGACAATTGAAAAATTAACAGAAAAAATTAACTGACATTTTATTATTTTAGTTTAAAATTGTTGTTGCCATCGTTCTTAGAACTGATGATCATTTTCTAAACAGTGATCTAAAGGCTTATTTAGACTTTGTATTCAATGTCACGCTATCTAAGGTCATCTAAGCTTGTAATCTCTTAAGACCTGGTGGAATATTGACACATTTTTGTGTCTATTATTAATGTAACCTGAGCTGATGAACAGTTCGCTCTTGACCAGGCTACTCTTGACTCGGCCTTGAGTGGTATTGTCAAAGTTATTTTGAGCTTCTATAGAATTAGTGATGATGGGTCCACGTTCGAGCGTCACAGAGGCCTTCGGCCTGGGCACGAGTAATAAAACAAAGCAGAATGGTGTATACTGCATGTCACTTGATTGAATCTGATAGTAGACTTCTCGGCGAAGCTCATTGACATGATATTGATTCATGATCCGCCATCTTGAAGCACTGACAGTCATTTCACTGACAGTCATTTCATTTCATGTCCAATAAACTCAACATTTTACTGAAAATTGAGTTTTGTTGTGTTAAAAAAACAACTCCAGATCTCTAAAAATTGCATTTTAGAGCTTGTAGATTTCAAAATTTTCAGGGGGGCATGCCCCCACACCCCCCTAGTACTTCGCGGTTTCGCCGCTCACACAACACAAACCCCCTGTTTGACAAAAACCTGGATCCGCCCCTGCTTATATAGGTCAGTGAGTGATATTTAATGGTTTTATTACTTATTGTTTGATAATTAGTACTTCCCTTCCTATAATATCTATCATTTATAAAAAGAAAGTTAATAATTAATTAAAATTAGACAAATTAGTAGTTAACTGACAATTGGCCTAAAATTTAGTAGTTTACTGACAATCGCATACCCCCATCCATACCCTCGTTTTAGCCTACATGTATTACTTGCAGAATTTAAGTCACTCGTTGCGTGACTCAGTAGAGCATGCATACGTAATTAGATTCAACACTCACACTCCTAGCTGACAGCTGCATGGCGAAGCACATTTCGATTTAATACCTTGCAGGAAACGATTTCACAAACTCAATAAAATTACGATCGAGTTCTTACTAAGCCACAGACATCTGTTAGAAATACACTTTCAGACAGAATTGCAAGGCCAAAAAGTATTCTCTAGGATATTTGCATCCTTACTAAGTATAGGTGGTAATCATACGATTTCGAGTTCAATTTGGGATAATTCGCACTCGTGTGTTTTTCAAAGAGCTCAAATTGCACTCGACCTACGGTCTCGTGCAATTTGAACTCTTTGAAAAACACACTCGTGCGAATTAATCCCAAATTGAACTCGAAATCATATGATTACTTATTAATAATATAGATGCAAAAATTTAGCGAAAATTAGACAGCAAAGGACACATGAAAACAAGCATGCACGTAGCGAAGTATTCGTTTATTTGACATCAAATTAATCGACACTACAACACAACAACTATAGTACATAATAATATAGATGCAAAAATTACTCGATTTTGATTGGCTGAGAGCTATGCTATTTATTCTAAACACTGTGCAAAAAAGTGTAACACAGTGCAAAAGAGTGTAACACAGTGCAAATTACAAACACAATTTTGCTTTTGATTGGCTAATAAACAATAGAAAATAATTTTAGCCAATCACATTGCAGTGGTTTCCATGGCAACAGAAAATTCACAGAAATTCAAAAATTTCAAGATGGCGGATCTTTGCCGAAAAAGGGTTGAAAAACGCTACCAAAATCACTGAAAAATCAATTTTATGCAGTACAAAAGACAGAAAGAATGGAAAGAAGGACTCGCTGCCTGTTATTCTGGAGTTAACAAGCACCAAAAACAACATTTTCACCATTTTATAGACTCGACATGAAAGTTGACGGGGGTCAGCCTTCTCTAGAAAGGAAAACTGAAAACTACATGTACGTGATAAATGAAGAACTTTGTTGGCTCTTGTAAGTAAAAGGTACTATAAACTTCTACAAATTATTGAGTATTCAACTTTGGTTTGAGTGGTCAGGAAAGTAATCAAGGATATCCTCCAGTGATTTACAGTAAGTTTAGTCGAATTTCTCTCTCTGAGTGCGTGAATGAACTCTCAATTAAAAACTGAGGTCTGAGGATCAAACTTTTGAGCTTTCGGGAATAGAAAATCAGAGTTTTGTACTCGTTTCAACTTTCTAAAAACGATGAACACCCTTTGTACTTATTACTGTTTGTTGCTACAATCATTAGTATAGGTAATCACATACGATTTCGAGTTCAATTTGGGATTAATTCGCACGAGTGTGTTTTTCAAAGAGTTCAAATTGCACGAGACCGTAGGTCGAGTGCAATTTGAGCTCTTTGAAAAACACACGAGTGCGAATTATCCCAAATTGAACGAGAAATCGTATGATTACTTATTAATAATATAGATGCAAAAATTTAGCGAAAATTAGACAGCAAAGGACACATGAAAACAAGCATGCACGTAGCGAAGTACTCGTTTATTTGACATCAAATTAATCGACACTACAACACAACAACTATAGTACATAATGATTGTAGCAACAAACAGTAATAAGTACAAAGGGTGTTCATCGTTTTTAGAAAGTTGAAACGAGTACAAAACTCTGATTTTCTATTCCCGAAAGCTCAAAAGTTTGATCCTCAGACCTCAGTTTTTTAATTGAGAGTTCATTCACGCACTCAGAGAGAGAAATTCGACTAAACTTACTGTAAATCACTGGATATCCTTGATTACTTTCCTGACCACTCAAACCAAAGTTGAATACTCAATAATTTGTAGAAGTTTATAGTACCTTTTACTTACAAGAGCCAACAAAGTTCTTCATTTATCACGTACATGTAGTTTTCAGTTTTCCTTTCTAGAGAAGGCTGACCCCCGTCAACTTTCATGTCGAGTCTATAAAATGGTGAAAATGTTGTTTTTGGTGCTTGTTAACTCCAGAATAACAGGCAGCGAGTCCTTCTTTCCATTCTTTCTGTCTTTTGTACTGCATAAAATTGATTTTTCAGTGATTTTGGTAGCGTTTTTTTCAACCCTTTTTCGGCAAAGATCCGCCATCTTGAAATTTTTGAATTTCTGTGAATTTTCTGTTGCCATGGAAACCACTGCAATGTGATTGGCTAAAATTATTTTCTATTGTTTATTAGCCAATCAAAAGCAAAATTGTGTTTGTAATTTGCACTGTGTTACACTCTTTTGCACTGTGTTACACTTTTTTGCACAGTGTTTAGAATAAATAGCATAGCTCTCAGCCAATCAAAATCGAGTAATTTTTGCATCTATATTATCACAGGCAGCCCAATCTCTTAATTTGACGATATTTAGCGTATCAACAAGCCATAAATAGATGGAAATTTATAGTTTCAAAAATACGAATTCTTTGAAATAAAAACACGAAATACATTTGTATGACATTTCATGTGTCTGCTGCAGTTGTTATTTTTACGATTAAGGCCTTATTTCAATTTTTTTTTCTTACCTCCGATCCACTTATTTAGAGGGGGGATCGGAGGTAAGAAAAAAAAATTGAAATAAGGCCTTAATCGTAAAAATAACAACTGCAGCAGACACATGAAATGTCATACAAATGTATTTCGTGTTTTTATTTCAAAGAATTCGTATTTTTGAAACTATAAATTTCCATCTATTTATGGCTTGTTGATACGCTAAATATCGTCAAATTAAGAGATTGGGCTGCCTGTGATATTATTAGCAGTATTAATGAACGACTCGACTGGCTCGAGCAAGGGAGCACGGCAAAATCCTTTTTGAATGCTGCTGGTGATTTGATTTATCGTTACGTACGTCTGCCATCTTGAATTTCGTTGATAAGCTGCTGACCACAACTTCTGTATACTCAAAAATTGGAACGATACAGAGAAGATTAGCATGCGCATGCGCTATGGTGACCATGCAGATTTGGCGTAGAAACACGACGACGACCAAAAAGAATAACCGTCTGTAATCTTGGGCATTCCACAGGAAGCCCAAGTAATTAGCTTCAACACTCACACTCCTAGCTGACAGCTATTTCGATTACCTTGCAAGAAACGATTTCACAAACTCAATAAAATTACGATCGAGTTCTTACTAAGCCACAGACATCTGTTAGAAATACACTTTCAGACATAATTGCAAGGCCAAAAAGTATTCTCTAGGATATTTGCATATTTACTAAGCAGTATTAATGAACGACTCGACTGGCTCGAGCAAGGGAGCACGGCAAAATCCTGCTGGTGATTTGATTTATCGTTACGTACGTCTGCCATCTTGAATTTCGTTGATAAGCTGCTGACCACAACTTCTGTATACTCAAAAATTGGAACGATACAGAGAAGATTAGCATGCGCATGCACTATGGTGACCACTTGCAGATTTGGCGTAGAAACACGACGAAGAAAAACCGTCTGTAATCTTAGACTTGGGCCTTCCACAGGAAGCCCAAGTAATGAAGCGTTCTCACAATGATTTCGACTCTGATGAAGCAACTGAACCATCACCTTCATCATCACTGATTTTTGGATAGCGACGCCAACATAGCAAACCCCACAAATGTGCACTTTTCTAATAAAGAACTTCTTCGCTGAAAGATAGTCGAAAAACAACTGAAACTTTCAATCGACGAACCGTGCCTTAATAAAGAGTGGCAAAGAACACTAAAACAAGAGGGTTATCACTGAGTGTATGCGAAGTTATTTCGCCAACGGCGTCTTTCATAAAGGCGCTCCAAGATCAGCCGCTGAATAAAAATGCGATAAGATCTTCACGACCAGGCCACAGAAAAAGCAAGCTTTTCTGTACCTCACTTCGCTGTTTTTGAAGGAACTTTCTGTCAATGTCGAGAATTTTCGACAAAATTCTACTTCAATTACTTCAGACAAAAATGCTAATTAGCAAAACACACCGGCGGTTTGGAATATTCATTAGCTTGGTTCTCGCTGCACAAGTTTTATTAGGTTCTTCGTAAGAGAATATCCATGATACCAGATCGTTGAATTGCTTCTCAAAAAGAGCAGAAGATTTTGTTTTGTTGGGTCATTTTTTAACTGGCCTTTGAACTAGCCGCTCTGTTTTTAGAAGTACTGTTACTTGAAGTTTTAATAATAATAATAATACCTGGAGTTGCTTTTTTGTTTTGTTTTTAATGTTTCCAATCATTCTCCTTCCTCGCTCGATGAAGTAGGAAGACGACGAAACTGATCTGAAATTTCACTAGATTCTGAATCACTAGAATCACTGGAACTACACGGTACGCTTTTAGACTGATTCCATAAGTCGGTCTGTTCGCTCTTTGTCGATTCTGAGCGACCTCCAGGGTAAAAGAGCGAAAACAGCGACTTATGCAGAATCTGACGTCAAATTCCTATTGTGTAAGACGCGATATGATTGGTTAATCGCGCGGAATTTATAATGAGTGTTTCTATTTTTAGCTCAATTTGTGCAAATGATGTCGTACAAACCTATTAAAGGAGAGGAAGGCTCCTAGTAATGGGCTCCTGGTTTATTATAGTTCAGACTCCTTCCAAAGTTTGGTGTAGGACCGTCTCTCCTACCCTAAGACGGCTATGCAGGTTGTCATTTAGCGCACTCAATTACGTTGCAGTTTCTAAAGCGCAGCCTCAGGCAATCCCCCAGCATGCATCTGTGTAAGCAGTCAGACAAGTCTTCCAGCATGCATCTGTGTGAGCAGTCAGACTAGTCCCCAGCATGCATCTGTGTAAGCAGTCAGACAAGTCTTCCAGCATGCATCTGTGTAAGCAGCCAGACAAGCTTGTAAACTATCCATTGGTAAACAACGAATAATCTGATGCCGGTCAAATGAGTTGGTTTAAGTGATGAGGACTCTTGAGTCTTGTGTCTTGTGACTCTCAAAAGCCAATAACTTCGATACCTGTGAAAGTGTCAGTATGTATGTTCATCAAGAAAGTAATACAATAGAATCAAGAGAGAACAAATCGACTAAAGTGCAAGACGCGTTCACGAGTATTTGAACCGATCGAACTCCCGAAGGAATTCAACGCTTCAATCGAAGCGAAAACGTTCAATTGCAAACAATTCGAGTCTAGATAAACTAAAAGAAAATATAGAAACTTACCTTTTTGAGTATACAATCGTGAGAAAGGCTTGAAACCAAAGATAAACCATGGACGCTAGCAGCATACAACCGTCCGCCATTGTGATGTGTCAAGAAGAACGGTCGATTGACCGCCAAATATTCAAATCGATCGGTCACACACTGCACACGTTGCCACGTGACCGCTAGGGGTAGGGGGTCAGTAGAAGAACAGTTTCTTGCGTTGTTATTCAGCCGGTATCCAACTTCAATAATTTCAGATAATATCCCGGAAGAAACTATTCCCGTCTGTATTATGTATAGGGTTGCGTAACTATAGACATTTACAGGATAATATCGAAAAGAAGTAAATCGTTTGAAAATCATATCGCGATGAAAGGCACACAACTTCGTATTTTTTGTTTTGACAATTTCAGTAAAGTTTTCACGAACGTCTTGATGTGTGCTGATCAATCATTTCTAGTTAGATAGTTATGTGTTTTGTGATTACTCTTCAGAGAGGGTTGTTTTTAACTCCCAAAAGTGTAGCCCGACTCCTTTACAAGGATCGTTCCACTCCTCAAAGAGTCTGGTGACTCTTATAAAGAGTTGCATGATCCTTATGAAGGGGTTAATTTAACCCCTGTTTGGGTCATAACAACCCCTTTGGGTTAAAACGACTCACTCAAAGGGTCAAAATGACTCTTATGGTAGAAGAGTCAAAACAGCTCCTTGGGGTCAAAACGACTCCTTTGTTTTTACAGTGTGTAAGCAGTCAGACAAGTCTCCCAGCATGCATCTGTGTAAGCAGTCAGACAAGTCTTCCAGCATGCATCTGTGTAAGCAGTCAGACAAGTCTCCCAGCATGCATCTGTGTAAGCAGTCAGACAAGTCTCCCAGCATGCATCTGTGTAAGCAGTCAGACAAATCTCCCAGCATGCATCTGTGTAAGCAGTCAGACAAGTTTCCCAGCATGATTTGATCATTTCGCCATGGAATATGCGGTAAGCATCTGTAAATCCAGAGTAATTCTAGACTAGCTTAGCGAATCCTCCCCCATCCTTTCTACACCCTTTACGTAAGTCGATTCGATGTCTCAGCTTCTCTGAATGTCTCGGAGAATAGTCCCATTTTTTAGTTTTAGTAGTGGGAGTGGGAATGGGAGTGGGAATGGAGTGGGAGTGGGAGTAAAATTATAAAACATGCGTACACTGGTTCGAACCGGTGTTCGGAGTCGAAATTCTTTTCTTTATTTTCTCTCTCTTTTCTCTTTTTTTTTCCGTTTTTTTTTTCGTTTGGTAATCACATTTGGAAGAGTGATGAAATTTTAGGAAATAAACGACATAAATATTGGAAAATTATGAATTAAGAATTTACTTACTCCGAAGGCTCATGAAATGTCAGCGGTAATTCACTAAATAACAACAAATATGGCTGCCGTGACGAAGACTTCAACTTTTTTACACACTTTTAGTATAAATTCCTTCTCATACGTTAAACTACGTTATCTAAAAAGACTGATACACAGTACAGCGCCTTCCTTTAGTGTCAAGACCGCTCTTACAGTGCGTGAGAGCTTTCTATTGCTTGGTTTGAAAGAAGATGATGCCAACGAGAGCGAAGTTCGATCGGCGTATTTTAAACTTGCGAAACAGTACCATCCCGATAGCTGTAAATCGACAGCAGATGCAGAGAAGTTTGCCAGCATTGATCATGCTTATAGAGTAGTGTTAAAAACCATCTTAGTAAAAAACGTGTTGAAGAGACAAATGATGAAAGAAGTGAAGATAAGTTTAACATCAGAATACTGCCCCGCAACACAGGTAAGCTTATAAACGATTTAGTTGTGTCTTGATTTGTGTTGTTGTTGTTGTTGTTTGTGTTGTTGTTGTTATTCAGGTATATTTACTCTCTAAGTCAATGCTCACTACAAAGCATTTTAGACAGCATTAGATATTTTTGATGTAGATGATAAAATATTGTCGTTGTTGTTGTTGTTGTTATGCATGGATCAATTCCAGCTGTTACCAACCCCCCCCCCCCCCCTCCATCCCCCCCCATCCCCCCCCCCCCCCCCCCCCCCCCCCCCCCATCGTGGATTTGTATGTATTTTTTTTCTTCTTGGGACAACAAATTCCCTGTCCTTGGACCGCCAGAAATAACAAATTCCCCGCCCCCCGCGGGCAACGGAAAAGCAACCAACAATTGAATATATTAAAGGCATGTTTAATAATAAAGCTAGACACCTTTGGAAAGAGTTATCAACCATAGCCTTTAACTTTGCAAGACCTTGTTTTTCAAGCCAATCGACGACAAAAGTAGTCTCTTTACCAGCGAATTTAAATTATTATGAATTCCTCCATTGATTATACGCTCATTATGATGGTGAATGATAATGATGATTGTGGATGTTATCGTAGTTGATAATGAGTGTATAAATCAATGGAGGAATTCATAAATAATTTAAATTCGATGGTTAAAGAGGACTACTTTTGTCGTCGGATTGGCTTGAAAAACAAGGTTCTTGCAAAGTTTAAAGGCTAATGGTTGATAACTCTTTCCAAAATGTGGTCTAGCTTTATTATCTAAACATGGCCTTTAATATATTCAATTGTTGGTTGCTTTTCGTTTGCCCGGTGGGGGGCCGGGGCATTGTAATTTCTGGCGGGTCCAAGGAACAGGGAATTGTTTGTCCCAGGAGAAAAAAAATACATACAAAACCACGATGGGGGGGAGTGGGGGGGGGGGGGGGGGGGGGGGGGGGAGGGGGGGGATGGAGGGGGGGGGGGGGGTTGGTAACAGTGGAATTGATCCATGCATAACAACAACAAACAACAACGACAATATTTTATTCATCTACATCAAAAAATATCTAATGCTGTCTAAAATGCCTTTGTAGTGAGCATTGACTTAGAGAGTAAATATACCTGAATAACAACAACAACACAAACAACAACAACAACAACACAAATCAAGACACAACTAAAATCGTTTATAAGCTACCTGTGTTGCGGGGGCAGTATGTCTGATGTTAAAAGTATCTCACTTCTTTCATCATTTGTCTCTTCAAACACGTTTTTTACTAAGATGGTTTAACACTACTCTATAAGCATGATCAATGCTGGCAAACTTCTCTGCATCTGCTGTCGATTTACAGCTATCGGGATGGTTACTGTTTCGCAAGTTTAAAATACGCCGATCGAACTTCGCTCTCGTTGGCATCATCTTCTTTCAAACCAAGCAATAGGAAAGCTCTCACGCACTGTAAGAGCGGTCTTGACACTAAAGGGAAGGCGCTGTACTGTGTATCAGTCTTTTTAGATAAACGTAGTTTAACGTATGAGAAGGAATTTATACTAAAAGTGTGTAAAAAAAGTTGAGTCTTCGTCACGGCAGCCATATTTGTTGTTATTTAGTGAATTACCGCTGACATTTCATGAGGCCTTCGGAGTAAGTAAAATTCTTAATCATAATTTTTCCAATATTTTATGTCGTTTATTCCTAAAATTTCATCACTCTCCAAATGTGATTACCAAACGAAAAAAAAAACGGAAAAAAAAAGAGAAAAGAGAGAGAAAATAAAGAAAAGAATTTCGACTCCGAACAACGGTTCGAACCAGTGTACGCATGGTTTTATAATTTTACTCCCACTCCCACTCCCATTCCCACTCCCATTCCACTCCCACTACTAAAACTAAAAAATGGGGACTATTCTCCCGAGACATTCAGAGAAGCTGAGACATCGAATCGGACTACGTAAAGGGTGTAGAAAGGATGGGGGAGGATTCGCTAAGCTAGTCTAGAAATTACTCTGGATTACAGATGCTTACCGCATATTCCATGGCGAAATGATCAAATCATGCTGGGAAACTTGTCTGACTGCTTACACAGATGCATGCTGGGAGATTTGTATGACTGCTTACACAGATGCATGCTGGGAGGGACTTGTCTGACTGCTTTAACAGATGCATGCTGGGAGGGGCACTTGTCTGATGCTGCTCTACACAGATGCATGCTGGAAGACTTGTCTGACTGCTTACACAGATGCCATGCTGGGAGACTTGTCTGACTGCTTACACACTGTAAAAACAAAGGAGTCGTTGTTTGACCCCAAGGAGCTTGTTTTGACTCTTCTACCATAAGAGTCATTTTGACCCTTTGAGTGAGTCGTTTTAACCCCAAAGGGGTTGTTATGACCCAAAACAGGGGTTAAATTAACCCTTCATAGGATCATGCAACTCTTTATAAGAGTCACCAGACTCTTTGAGGAGTGGAAACGATCCTTGTAAAGGAGTCGGGCTACACTTTTGGAGTTAAAACAACCCTCTCTGAAGAGTAATCACAAAACACATAAACTATCTAACTAGAAAGATTGATCAGCACACAATCAAGACGTTCGTGAAAACTTTACTGAAATTGTCAAAAACAAAAAATACGAAGTTGTGTGCCTTTCATCGCGATATGATTTTCAAAACGATTTTACTTCTTTTCGATATTATCCTGTAAATGTCTATAGTTACGCAACCCTATACATAATACAGACGGGAATAGTTTCTTCCCGGGATATTATCTGAAATTATTTGAAGTTGGATACCGCTGAATAACAACGCAAGAAACTGTTCTTCTACTGACCCCCTACCCCTAGCGGTCACGTGGCAACGTGTGCAGTGTGTGACCGATCGATTTGAATATTTGGCGGTCAATCGACCGTTCTTCTTGACACATCACAATGGCGGACGGTTGTATGCTGCTAGCGTCCATGGTTTATCTTTGGTTTCAAGCCTTTCTCACGATTGTATACTCAAAAAGGTAAGTTTCTATATTTTCTTTTAGTTTATCTAGACTCGAATTGTTTGCAATTGAACGTTTCGCTTCGATTGAAGCGTTGAAATTCCTTCGGGAGTTCGATCGGTTCAAATACTCGTGAACGCGTCTTGCACTTTAGTCGATTTGTTCTCTCTTGATTCTATTGTATTACTTTCTTGATGAACATACATACTGACACTTTCACAGGTATCGAAGTTATTGGCTTTTGAGAGTCACAAGACACAAGACTCAAGAGTCCTCATCACTTAAACCAACTCATTTGACCGGCATCAGATTATTCGTTGTTTACCAATGGATAGTTTACAAGCTTGTCTGGCTGCTTACACAGATGCATGCTGGAAGACTTGTCTGACTGCTTACACAGATGCATGCTGGGGACTAGTCTGACTGCTCACACAGATGCATGCTGGAAGACTTGTCTGACTGCTTACACAGATGCATGCTGGGGGATTGCCTGAGGCTGCGCTTTAGAAACTGCAACGTAATTGAGTGCGCTAAATGACAACCTGCATAGCCGTCTTAGGGTAGGAGAGACGGTCCTACACCAAACTTTGGAAGGAGTCTGAACTATAATAAACCAGGAGCCCATTACTAGGAGCCTTCCTCTCCTTTAATAGGTTTGTACGACATCATTTGCACAAATTGAGCTAAAAAATAGAAACACTCATTATAAATTCCGCGCGATTAACCAATCATATCGCGTCTTACACAATAGGAATTTGACGTCAGATTCTGCATAAGTCGCTGTTTTCGCTCTTTTTACCCTGGAGGTCGCTCAGAATCGACAAAGAGCGAACAGACCGACTTATGGAATCAGTCTAAAAGCGTACCGTGTAGTTCCAGTGATTCTAGTGATTCAGAATCTAGTGAAATTTCAGATCAGTTTCGTCGTCTTCCTACTTCATCGAGCGAGGAAGGAGAATGATTGGAAAACATTAAAAACAAAACAAAAAAGCAACTCCAGGTATTATTATTATTATTAAAACTTCAAGTAACAGTACTTCTAAAAACAGAGCGGCTAGTTCAAAGGCCAGTTAAAAAATGACCCAACAAAACAAAATCTTCTGCTCTTTTTGAGAAGCAATTCAACGATCTGGTATCATGGATATTCTCTTACGAAGAACCTAATAAAACTTGTGCAGCGAGAACCAAGCTAATGAATATTCCAAACCGCCGGTGTGTTTTGCTAATTAGCATTTTTGTCTGAAGTAATTGAAGTAGAATTTTGTCGAAAATTCTCGACATTGACAGAAAGTTCCTTCAAAAACAGCGAAGTGAGGTACAGAAAAGCTTGCTTTTTCTGTGGCCTGGTCGTGAAGATCTTATCGCATTTTTATTCAGCGGCTGATCTTGGAGCGCCTTTATGAAAGACGCCGTTGGCGAAATAAACTCGCATACACTCAGTGATAACCCTCTTGTTTTAGTGTTCTTTGCCACTCTTTATTAAGGCACGGTTCGTCGATTGAAAGTTTCAGTTGTTTTTCGACTATCTTTCAGCGAAGAAGTTCTTTATTAGAAAAGTGCACATTTGGGGGGTTTGCTATGTTGGCGTCGCTATCCAAAAATCAGTGATGATGAAGGTGATGGTTCAGTTGCTTCATCAGAGTCGAAATCATTGTGAGAACGCTTCATTACTTGGGCTTCCTGTGGAAGGCCCAAGTCTAAGATTACAGACGGTTTTTCTTCGTCGTGTTTCTACGCCAAATCTGCAAGTGGTCACCATAGTGCATGCGCATGCTAATCTTCTCTGTATCGTTCCAATTTTTGAGTATACAGAAGTTGTGGTCAGCAGCTTATCAACGAAATTCAAGATGGCAGACGTACGTAACGATAAATCAAATCACCAGCAGGATTTTGCCGTGCTCCCTTGCTCGAGCCAGTCGAGTCGTTCATTAATACTGCTTAGTAAATATGCAAATATCCTAGAGAATACTTTTTGGCCTTGCAATTATGTCTGAAAGTGTATTTCTAACAGATGTCTGTGGCTTAGTAAGAACTCGATCGTAATTTTATTGAGTTTGTGAAATCGTTTCTTGGCAAGGTAATCGAAATAGCTGTCAGCTAGGAGTGTGAGTGTTGAAGCTAATTACTTGGGCTTCCTGTGGAATGCCCAAGATTACAGACGGTTATTCTTTTTGGTCGTCGTCGTGTTTCTACGCCAAATCTGCATGGTCACCATAGCGCATGCGCATGCTAATCTTCTCTGTATCGTTCCAATTTTTGAGTATACAGAAGTTGTGGTCAGCAGCTTATCAACGAAATTCAAGATGGCAGACGTACGTAACGATAAATCAAATCACCAGCAGCATTCAAAAAGGATTTTGCCGTGCTCCCTTGCTCGAGCCAGTCGAGTCGTTCATTAATACTGCTAATAATATCACAGGCAGCCCAATCTCTTAATTTGACGATATTTAGCGTATCAACAAGCCATAAATAGATGGAAATTTATAGTTTCAAAAAATACGAATTCTTTGAAATAAAAACACGAAATACATTTGTATGACATTTCATGTGTCTGCTGCAGTTGTTATTTTTTACGATTAAGGCCTTATTTCAATTTTTTTTTCTTACCTCCGATCCCCCCTCTAAATAAGTGGATCGGAGGTAAGAAAAAAAAATTGAAATAAGGCCTTAATCGTAAAAATAACAACTGCAGCAGACACATGAAATGTCATACAAATGTATTTCGTGTTTTTTATTTCAAAGAATTCGTATTTTTGAAACTATAAATTTCCATCTATTTATGGCTTGTTGATACGCTAAATATCGTCAAATTAAGAGATTGGGCTGCCTGTGATAATATAGATGCAAAAATTACTCGATTTTGATTGGCTGAGAGCTATGCTATTTATTCTAAACACTGTGCAAAAAAGTGTAACACAGTGCAAAAGAGTGTAACACAGTGCAAATTACAAACACAATTTTGCTTTTGATTGGCTAATAAACAATAGAAAATAATTTTAGCCAATCACATTGCAGTGGTTTCCATGGCAACAGAAAATTCACAGAAATTCAAAAATTTCAAGATGGCGGATCTTTTTGCCGAAAAAGGGTTGAAAAACGCTACCAAAATCACTGAAAAATCAATTTTATGCAGTACAAAAGACAGAAAGAATGGAAAGAAGAAGGACTCGCTGCCTGTTATTCTGGAGTTAACAAGCACCAAAAACAACATTTTCACCATTTTATAGACTCGACATGAAAGTTGACGGGGGTCAGCCTTCTCTAGAAAGGAAAACTGAAAACTACATGTACGTGATAAATGAAGAACTTTGTTGGCTCTTGTAAGTAAAAGGTACTATAAACTTCTACAAATTATTGAGTATTCAACTTTGGTTTGAGTGGTCAGGAAAGTAATCAAGGATATCCAGTGATTTACAGTAAGTTTAGTCGAATTTCTCTCTCTGAGTGCGTGAATGAACTCTCAATTAAAAACTGAGGTCTGAGGATCAAACTTTTGAGCTTTCGGGAATAGAAAATCAGAGTTTTGTACTCGTTTCAACTTTCTAAAAACGATGAACACCCTTTGTACTTATTACTGTTTGTTGCTACAATCATTATGTACTATAGTTGTTGTGTTGTAGTGTCGATTAATTTGATGTCAAATAAACGAGTACTTCGCTACGTGCATGCTTGTTTTCATGTGTCCTTTGCTGTCTAATTTTCGCTAAATTTTTGCATCTATATTATTAATAAGTAATCATACGATTTCTCGTTCAATTTGGGATAATTCGCACTCGTGTGTTTTTCAAAGAGCTCAAATTGCACTCGACCTACGGTCTCGTGCAATTTGAACTCTTTGAAAAACACACTCGTGCGAATTAATCCCAAATTGAACTCGAAATCGTATGTGATTACCTATACTAATGATTGTAGCAACAAAAACAGTAATAAGTACAAAGGGTGTTCATCGTTTTTAGAAAGTTGAAACGAGTACAAAACTCTGATTTTCTATTCCCGAAAGCTCAAAAGTTTGATCCTCAGACCTCAGTTTTTAATTGAGAGTTCATTCACGCACTCAGAGAGAGAAATTCGACTAAACTTACTGTAAATCACTGGATATCCTTGATTACTTTCCTGACCACTCAAACCAAAGTTGAATACTCAATAATTTGTAGAAGTTTATAGTACCTTTTACTTACAAGAGCCAACAAAGTTCTTCATTTATCACGTACATGTAGTTTTCAGTTTTCCTTTCTAGAGAAGGCTGACCCCCGTCAACTTTCATGTCGAGTCTATAAAATGGTGAAAATGTTGTTTTTGGTGCTTGTTAACTCCAGAATAACAGGCAGCGAGTCCTTCTTTCCATTCTTTCTGTCTTTTGTACTGCATAAAAATTGATTTTTCAGTGATTTTGGTAGCGTTTTTCAACCCTTTTTCGGCAAAGATCCGCCATCTTGAAATTTTTGAATTTCTGTGAATTTTCTGTTGCCATGGAAACCACTGCAATGTGATTGGCTAAAATTATTTTCTATTGTTTATTAGCCAATCAAAAGCAAAATTGTGTTTGTAATTTGCACTGTGTTACACTCTTTTGCACTGTGTTACACTTTTTTGCACAGTGTTTAGAATAAATAGCATAGCTCTCAGCCAATCAAAATCGAGTAATTTTTGCATCTATATTATTATGTACTATAGTTGTTGTGTTGTAGTGTCGATTAATTTGATGTCAAATAAACGAATACTTCGCTACGTGCATGCTTGTTTTCATGTGTCCTTTGCTGTCTAATTTTCGCTAAATTTTTGCATCTATATTATTAATAAGTAATCATATGATTTCGAGTTCAATTTGGGATTAATTCGCACGAGTGTGTTTTTCAAAGAGTTCAAATTGCACGAGACCGTAGGTCGAGTGCAATTTGAGCTCTTTGAAAAACACACGAGTGCGAATTATCCCAAATTGAACTCGAAATCGTATGATTACCACCTATACTTAGTAAGGATGCAAATATCCTAGAGAATACTTTTTGGCCTTGCAATTCTGTCTGAAAGTGTATTTCTAACAGATGTCTGTGGCTTAGTAAGAACTCGATCGTAATTTTATTGAGTTTGTGAAATCGTTTCCTGCAAGGTATTAAATCGAAATGTGCTTCGCCATGCAGCTGTCAGCTAGGAGTGTGAGTGTTGAATCTAATTACGTATGCATGCTCTACTGAGTCACGCAACGAGTGACTTAAATTCTGCAAGTAATACATGTAGGCTAAAACGAGGGTATGGATGGGGGTATGCGATTGTCAGTAAACTACTAAATTTTAGGCCAATTGTCAGTTAACTACTAATTTGTCTAATTTTAATTAATTATTAACTTTCTTTTTATAAATGATAGATATTATAGGAAGGGAAGTACTAATTATCAAACAATAAGTAATAAAACCATTAAATATCACTCACTGACCTATATAAGCAGGGGCGGATCCAGGTTTTTGTCAAACAGGGGGTTGTGTTGTGTGAGCGGCGAAACCGCGAAGTACTAGGGGGGTGTGGGGGCATGCCCCCCTGAAAATTTTGAAATCTACAAGCTCTAAAATGCAATTTTTAGAGATCTGGAGTTGTTTTATTAACACAACAAAACTCAATTTTCAGTAAAATGTTGAGTTTATTGGACATGAAATGAAATGACTGTCAGTGAAATGACTGTCAGTGCTTCAAGATGGCGGATCATGAATCAATATCATGTCAATGAGCTTCGCCGAGAAGTCTACTATCAGATTCAATCAAGTGACATGCAGTATACACCATTCTGCTTTGTTTTATTACTCGTGCCCAGGCCGAAGGCCTCTGTGACGCTCGAACGTGGACCCATCATCACTAATTCTATAGAAGCTCAAAATAACTTTGACAATACCACTCAAGGCCGAGTCAAGAGTAGCCTGGTCAAGAGCGAACTGTTCATCAGCTCAGGTTACATTAATAATAGACACAAAAAATGTGTCAATATTCCACCAGGTCTTAAGAGATTACAAGCTTAGATGACCTTAGATAGCGTGACATTGAATACAAAGTCTAAATAAGCCTTTAGATCACTGTTTAGAAAATGATCATCAGTTCTAAGAACGATGGCAACAACAATTTTAAACTAAAATAATAAAATGTCAGTTAATTTTTTCTGTTAATTTTTCAATTGTCAGTAAACTACTAATTTCTGAGTCATTTGTCAGTTAACTACTAAATTTTAGGCCAAATGTCAGTTAACTGTTAACCCCATCCATACCCTCTAAAACTACTTCTGTATGATGATACAAGCTATTAGGTTTCACATTTAAAATCTATCAAAACAGCTTTATTAAGAAAATATAAACTTGAAAGAGGGAATCGTGAACGAAAATGCTGTAGGTATACGTAGGATCTGTAAAAGATCTAATCAGCTATACATATGGCAAACATGAAATTCAAGAAAGGCTGATACTACGTAGAAATAAAAAGCTTAACACAACACCAACATGATAGAGCAAGAGAGAGCCAGGATCGGCAACCGTAGACAGCTGTTTCGTTCTTTTGGAACTCATCAGTACGGTGTAGCGAGAGCAACAAACACCAACTTAGAAAGCCAATGTATGTTACTTGCGTGTCGACTCTGAAACCAGCTCAAATTTAGAAACCTGCCCATTGGCTCACACCACAACACGTGCGGTAATATGGTCCAAAGTGCAAGAATCTAAAATATCATGTTGGTGTTGTGTTTAACCTAGGTGTGGATGGACAAAACCAATCCTACACGGAATGCATAGACAAACCAAGGGCACTAGGACAAAGACGTTGTGTGTATTCGAATAGTAATAAATATGCTACGAGTTGTACTTATCTGTTGTCGATTCTTATTCTTGTTTGTCCCTTATTAGTTGCCTGGCCAAACGAACGTTTCAATTTGAATATATATGTCAGTTCCAGTCCGCTATATGTTGTCGTTTCTTATTCGGACGTATCATTGACCTTTCTGGCCTCTGTTGTCCCCTACTAGTTGCCAGTAAGTTGATTCCTGGCCAAACGAACGTTTCGATTTGAATTTATGTTCCAGTCCGCTCTCTGCCAAACGTATAGTTAGTTATCAGCGTTAGCTAATAATTAACTTATTAGCTAACACTGATAACTAACTATACGTTTGGCAGAGAGCGGACTGGAACATAAATTCAAATCGAAACGTTCGTTTGGCCAGGAATCAACTTACTGGCAACTAGTAGGGGACAACAGAGGCCAGAAAGGTCAATGATACGTCCGAATAAGAAACGACAACATATAGCGGACTGGAACTGACATATATATTCAAATTGAAACGTTCGTTTGGCCAGGCAACTAATAAGGGACAAACAAGAATAAGAATCGACAACAGATAAGTACAACTCGTAGCATATTTATTACTATTCGAATACACACAACGTCTTTGTCCTAGTGCCCTTGGACAAACTATGCTAAAGAATTATGTTGGTGTTGTGTTAAGCTTTTTATTTCTACGTAGTATCAGCCTTTCTTGAATTTCATGTTTGCCATATGTATAGCTGATTAGATCTTTTACAGATCCTACGTATACCTACAGCATTTTCGTTCACGGTTCCCTCTTTCAAGTTTATATTTTCATGTTTTGGACCGTAGATCTTCTTAGATCCGTTATGCTGTAATTCTTTAGCATAGTTTGTCTATGCATTCCGTGTAGGATTGGTTTTGTCCATCCACACCTAGGTTAAACACAACACCAACATGATATTTTAGATTCTTGCACTTTGGACCATATTACCGCACGTGTTGTGGTGTGAGCCAATGGGCAGGTTTCTAAATTTGAGCTGGTTGAGTTTCAGAGTCGACACGCAAGTAACATACATTGGCTTTCTAAGTTGGTGTTTGTTGCTCTCGCTACACCGTACTGATGAGTTCCAAAAGAACGAAACAGCTGTCTACGGTTGCCGATCCTGGCTCTCTCTTGCTCTATCATGTTGGTGTTGTGTTAAGCTTTTTATTTCTACGTAGTATCAGCCTTTCTTGAATTTCATGTTTATTAAGAAGCCCAAGTTCACGCTAGTAGAGCGTCTAGTTCTTACATAGACTAAATCATGAATCAAAAAACCAACAAAAGTTGATAAAACAAGAATAAACATATGAAGCCTTCAAGCGGTAGGTATAAGAACGTAGAAGAAATTCGCGACAACGGAAGTCGCCAAACCGCTAAAAGTCTCCACTAAGCGCTCTGGCAGTATGTCAGTTTATTGATACATGTGATACTTTCATTGTACACAGTTCCTCTCGTTCTTGTGCATTTGGACTTCCATGGATTAAGAATATCAATATTTTGGATCAAGTCGGGAAAATTTTGACCCAGAGGAGACGGCTGATATTCAGGCTAATCAAGTCCTCGCTTCTTCCATTTGGCCGCCATATTATTTTTCAATTTGAAATTTTTCGGAAATTTGCATATCTAAAAATAGCTCAATTTGTGCAAATGATGTCGTATGAACCTATTACCAGAGGAAGGCTCCTAGTAATGGGCTCCTGAATAAACTGATGAAACATTCGATTGAACAACAACACACATTTATTAAGTTAGCCTCGTTTTGGCTAAGATGGGAAAGATATCAAATGAACTCGTTTCCAGTCCTAATCTGAAGTTCCAGTTGAACGAGCGTAAATGACCTCGTTTCCAGTCCTAATCTGAAGTACCTGAGATAAACAGCTTCTAGTCTGGCCGCGAGGCCTGGGCACGAGAGTTCACAAACTCGTTCCCAGTCCAACCGCATTGTGCCTAAAAGAAACATCCTCATTTTAAGTGAGATTTTAAACTATCATTTAGTGCATAGATTTGTGACTGAAATAAATCAGACCGTACAAAGATATCTAATACAGATATCATCTTTATTTGTAGGAGTCTGTAATTTGACGACCACGCCCATAGTGATCACCAGATTGAGATGCAACCTGGTCTTGGCCTGGTCCTGCCTGCGCCGATATCATTCCTTCGCCAGCGCGAAGCTGTTCTTCGGTGAATTCTCGTGGATTTGCGTCGGCTTCTTTGGGTCCAAGTTGGGGAACAGGTAGACCCTTAGTGTTGCACTGAAATATGGTGAAAACAATTTGAACGCGTTAATATATAGTAGTTGTTGATTTGATAAATTTGCTACCAGTCGTCTCCGCGGCCTGGGCCGAGTGACGTCATAGACGGCTCCTATGGCGATTGCGTGAAAGCATCCGTCAATTCGAACAAAGAAGCGACGCATGATTCGAGACTCAATGGTTAAGAAAACTCTTCATTGGGTTCCCTGTGGTACACAATATCTTCCAGCTTACCACAGGAAGCCCGGCTGCCATAGAAGGCTGGAACTGAACAACAGATTTTTAAATAAAAAACTCACCTTGCGACCAACAGCATGGATGCATGAAATCACCTAAAGACAATGAAAACAATTCAGACACAAGATCGCTCCCAGGCTTTTTGGCTGTGCGGCCATATATTATGACGTCACTTGGAAGCAGTGCATTTCGGGAGAGTAATAAGTAACCTGGGAGGCTAGTGTCTAATGTGACATAAATGAAAACTAAGTAGCATAGGGGTCAGCTTATGGGGATGGAAATTTTTTTTTTTTGGGGGGGGGGAGGGATTTTGTTGGGGGGGGAGGGGGTGGTACTATGCGCTAACGGTATATCTTCTGGGCGAGAGACCGTAAAACATTTGCGTCTCCATATAATTTCATTTCATTCCAGTGTTACCATGGTTACTTACGGCTCCCATGTTCTGGTTGTCATAGAGATCAGCAGTCTGGAACAAGTCTCCTGACGCGACGCCAAGTGAATCAGCATGTGCTAAGAAATTAGAGATGTTCTCCATCTTGAAAAATATGAGACAAACATTTAATATCATGAATGCAGGGATGCGACAATAGAGAAGTCATTTCCGGTCACGTGAGGAATTTTCATCAGCTGAATTGCACCTTTTCAATCGGAATAATCTCTATGAGTTTTTGAGTAGAGAAAACACGATCGACACTTTTGAGACCATTTAGAATAATCTCTGCTTGATGGCACATGCATGGGGTAGTGTTTACCCCTCAGTGAAGGTATATAATGAGATTCAAGGACTTTCAACAGCTGATACTGAAATAGTTGCTTATTTGGTCCACCAGAGATACAAGAAACACTGATGGGAGGAGAGGGTGCGGCAATTGAAAAAATCGCTGTCAGTAAAAGCGCGTTTATATTTTTATGGACTAACCTGTTTATGGACTAACCTGTTTATGAATTAACCTGTTTATAGACTAACCTGTTTATGGACTAATTAACCTGTTTATGAATTAACCTGTTTATGGACTAACCTGTTTATGAATTAACCTGTTTATAGACTAACCTGTTTATGGACTAATTAACCTGTTTATGGACTAACCTGTTTATGGACTAACCTGTTTATGGACTAACCTGTTTATGGATTAACCTGTTTATGGACTAACCTGTTTATGGACTAACTTGTTTATGGACTAACCTGTTTATGGACTAACCTGTTATGGACTAACCTGTTTATGGACTAACCTGTTTGAATGGCATGTTCTGCTCGTTAACTTTGAATTTTGCACCAATGGCCTTGGCAAGTCTGTAAATCAATGAATACAATATGATCGTACCATTGAGTTAGGAGAGAGGAAGAGTTGGGATGGAGGTTAGGAGGTTAGGAGGGAGGGGAGGGAGGAGTACCTATTTGATTCATGGGAATGTGTAAGCAAGCCTTGTTTGTAGATCAACGTAAGTGATACTGTTTTTGATTCGCAATTGATTGTGGATCCTTAAATTTCACTCCATCGATCTCCTAGCCTCTATACACACTGGAGAGAAGAGGCGCTCTCTATACACACTGGAAAGAAGAGGCGCCCTCTATACACACTGGAGAGAAGAGGCGCCCTCTATACACACTGGAGAGAAGAGGCGCTCTCTATGCACACTGGAGAGAAGAGGCGCCCTCTATACACACTGGAGAGAAGAGGCGCCCTCTATACACACTGGAGAGAAGAGGCGCCCTCTATACACACTGGAGAGAAGAGGCGCCCTCTATACACACTGGAGAGAAGAGGCGCCCTCTATACACACTGGAGAGAAGAGGCGCCCTCTATACACACTGGAGAGAAGAGGCGCCCTCTATACACACTGGAGAGAAGAGGCGCCCTCTATACACACTGGAGAGAAGAGGCGCCCTCTATACACACTGGAGAGAAGAGGCGCTCTCTATACACACTGGAGCGAAGAGTCGCCCTCTATGCACACTGGAGAGAAGAGGCGCCCTCTATACACACTGGAGAGAAGAGGCGCCCTCTATACACACTGGAGAGAAGAGGCGCTCTCTATACACACTGGAGCGAAGAGTCGCCCTCTATGCACACTGGAGAGAAGAGGCGCCCTCTATACACACTGGAGAGAAGAGGCGCCCTCTATACACACTGGAGAGAAGAGGCGCCCTCTATACACACTGGAGAGAAGAGGCGCCCTCTATACACACTGGAGAGAAGAGGCGCCCTCTATACACACTGGAGAGAAGAGGCGCTCTCTATACACACTGGAGCGAAGAGTCGCCCTCTATGCACACTGGAGAGAAGAGGCGCCCTCTATACACACTGGAGAGAAGAGGCGCCCTCTATACACACTGGAGAGAAGAGGCGCCCTCTATACACACTGGAGAGAAGAGGCGCCCTCTATACACACTGGAGAGAAGAGGCGCCCTCTATACACACTGGAGAGAAGAGGCGCCCTCTATACACACTGGAGAGAAGAGGCGCCCTCTATACACACTGGAGAGAAGAGGCGCCTTCTATACACACTGGAGAGAAGAGGCGCCCTCTATACACACTGGAGAGAAGAGGCGCCCTCTATACACACTGGAGAGAAGAGGCGCCCTCTATACACACTGGAGAGAAGAGGCGCTCTCTATACACACTGGAGCGAAGAGTCGCCCTCTATGCACACTGGAGAGAAGAGGCGCCCTCTATACACACTGGAGAGAAGAGGCGCCCTCTATACACACTGGAGAGAAGAGGCGCCCTCTATACACACTGGAGAGAAGAGGCGCCCTCTATACACACTGGAGAGAAGAGGCGCCCTCTATACACACTGGAGAGAAGAGGCGCTCTCTCTATACACACTGGAGCGAAGAGTCGCCCTCTATGCACACTGGAGAGAAGAGGCGCCCTCTATACACACTGGAGAGAAGAGGCGCTCTCTATACACACTGGAGCGAAGAGTCGCCCTCTATGCACACTGGAGAGAAGAGGCGCCCTCTATACACACTGGAGAGAAGAGGCGCCCTCTATACACACTGGAGAGAAGAGGCGCCCTCTATACACACTGGAGAGAAGAGGCGCTCTTCAAACCTTGGACATTCATTAGAAATCAATTTCTAAGGTACTAAAGATCTCACAATGAATTTCCAAGGTTTGAAGAGCGTGGTTTTTCCTGTGACATTCAGACTATGAATGACGTGTGTCACCTTGCAAGAATCTTTCCATCTTTTAAAGCACGCTGTACATCATCAGGTCCTTCAGCTCCTCCAAAGACCTTATCTCCGAGCACCGCCTCGATCCAGACCCTCGCTTCTTCCTCTTGTTGCGAGTCGTACTTTGCTGCTAACTAACAAAACGCATTCTCTTTACACATTATAATTTGGCATATTATAGAACTTTGAAACACACAAGTCTATTAGAAAGAAAACTGGAAAAAATCTTGAGAATGTTTGGGTGCCGGATTAGTAAAGTGGAGATGGGTTTGAAGGGTTTGAAAGCACTTTTGTCGCCTGCCATCGTTCATTCTAGATGATTCATTCATTTGATACGGTTGAAATACAGTAAATGGTATATGAATGAATGAAAACCTTTATTTAAACAGGGTATTCCCTTCAGTAACAAAACGTACTGATATCAATGGGAGCCCTAATATATAAATATAAATATAAAATACTATAACTATTAGTATACTTTTCACTACACGCGATGATTAGTTGTTTTCCTAGATTAAATGACTGTTCCTTTGTATTAAGTATCTTGAAGTCTAAACAGTTTAATGGAGATAAAACCCTCTGACGTCATCTCAAGTGTGATCGGTTTCTCGTTCGACTTAATAAAATACATGTCTTGTTTGAATAATCAACGACATCTAAACTAGACTTCCCTGTTTGCTAATACGTCTTTGCTACTTCCCCAAACAAGTCTTTTTCCTTCTAATAGCAAAAGTGACTAACAAACACATCGAATGAGTAAGTTTTTAATCAGAAAAGACGTCAAAGAAGTAGAATTTGGAAAACAGTTTTTTCTTGAGTTGAATTCCATTCGCGTTTTTGTACAATGACCTCAAAGTCCTCAGGAAACGAGAAATTTATGATATTAAAGTGCCTAGACAAGCAAAATTATAGCATAAAAAGTAAATGCTTGATAATTTCTTAATTGCATAACATTTTACGTTTATTCTGAAGACTGGAATTCAAGTTTTCACCAACATTTGAGAGCAGAAATTGAGTGAAAATGTTTTCAAAGCTGATGGTGTCAATGGCCGGGCAAACTGATACTTGTCAGTTCGATAATGTTTAGCATATAATAGCATTACATCCCATTTGTTGAAGCCAAAAGAGACAAAATCAAAACCAGAAAACTCGATGAAAAGCTAAGTACAGGCAGAATTGAGGAAGAATGCTTTTAAGTTTGAATTTTCTGTTTTTAAAAGATTTAAAATTTTCGTAAATGAAGAAGTTGATTTCAAACTCGTCATTCACACGAGGTCAAGTAGTTTTGAAGAGTACTCATTGACTATCTCCCACACGTAAGGTTCTAGCCCAAATATTTAGTCGTTGAGTGAAGTTTGCCTCACCTTACGAGCTGCTTGTGCAGACATTCCATATCCACGCGGTCGGGAAGCCATTTTGAAGGCAAATTAAAACAGAATACGATAAAAAACTAAACTAGACACGAACATACAAACCTACAGATCCGATTTTTACAGAGATTGAACGCGCATTTTTATAACACAAAAACAGAGCTCTGATTGGTTCAAAAAAATCACGTGTTTAATCGTTGGATTTTTATTGGTTGAAAATTTCACTTGTTCGAGATCAATGCAAAATGGAGGTGTGTGCGTTTGTACAGAACGAAGACACAAAGGGATCTTTTAATTAAGATATCGATAAGAGAGATATACAAATTATATCACTTAAAAAGCAGCAGTGATACAACGTTGGGTTAACGTGTAGTGATAGTTTTAGGGCTTTTCAAGAAGAGGAAACTGAGTTTTTCGCTAACATCTTTACCGAGAAAATTTCATTTGAAAAACACTTCTTCAAAGTGATGACTTCAAAGGAATTTTCTTCAAGTGATGAAAACTGTTTTTTCATGACAAACCCTACCATATCAACATACAACGTAGCACGGAATAAAAATTTAAAGTGAAATATTTTGAATCAGTGTGAAATTTCAAATCCCGGCGATGAACATTTTCACAGATTTTTGGAATTAATAAAAATACGGAAATAAGCCTGAAATTAGTATAAATCACCTGGAATTTCACCGACAGTTCCACTCCCCGGCAAATATATATTATTTCAACTTGTGAAAGCTAGAGAAAGAGAAAATGGAGAATGTTTCGTACCTTTCGCGATGCTTGGGCTGATGCTCCATAACCCCGTGGTCTGCTGGCCATTTTGAAAGAAAAACACACTAAAAAAACAGCCTGAAGAACTAAATACTTTCACAAGATCACAACAGTGAAGACTGTACGACACCCAGTATTTATAGCCATTCAACTCTTGAATGTCTTGAATGTCGCTGCACCTGACTTCTCAAAGGCTGCTGATTGGTTATTTGAAGTCACGTGAGTAACACCTGATTTTTGATTGGAGGAGACGTTCAATAGATGAGCCAATGAAATGGGGCGTGTAATAATCCTGTCAAGTTTTAATTCCTTTTCAAAGGCGCTTAGATTTTGATTTTTACGAATGATTAGTACTAGCTCATTTTCTAGAAAATCGTTCAGTTTCGCTGAAAAGTTGAAACATTAGACGGGTGAAATTCTGTGAAATTCTAGTCCTATCTACGCTTCGTCCTTAGCAAACATTTCAAGGAATTAAACGATGACATTATGAAGCATTCCCTCTGATAACAAATCATGGCAGTTACAAGAGTTTCAGTTAATTGTTGTCAGTCAAGATTGATATCTAGTTGATTCTCAAAAAGTCTAGTCAGTTAGTGACAAGACATCGAATTTTATCCCTGTTTCATAGTTCAATCACGAACTATGTTCTGTTCAATGCCTTACTAGAACCAAAAACGTAGTGAGGTTTGAAGAGAGCGCGTTTGTTTCCCAGTGAAAACTGGCCTGACGCAAGCACTAAATAACTGCCCCGCACCACTAGGCTATCGTGCACGCTTGTTGATTTGTCTATTGTTGTGCAAATTTACTGTGGTCCCGTGGCGCGCTGGTAAAGTCAGCGCGTTTGAAACCGATGACCAAGGGATCGATTCCTCGATCAGGCATCGCAAAAAAAAAAAAAAATTTTCCCCCACAGTTTAATTATTTGGATTATTTTAGCTGTTTTATTAATCGTTAATATTATTATTTTTTAATCAAATTTGTTACTAAGAGTAATTTACAGTGTATTGCTTCCAAGGGGAATGGGAACGAGAAGGAGGAGTTTAAACACTGCTTGGCGGAAGGCAAGCTTTCGATGACAACATCAAATTCCGACAATATAAGTGAAATAGCAAAAGTTTTAAATTTCCCTTCTAAATATGGCTAGCGGAGCAGCTAAAGAATAATAATAATAATAATAATAATGTAATTCTTGAAAAAGCGCATTACATATAAATCTCAATGCTCTTTACAAGTAAATAAGAAAATAAAAAAATAAAAAATATAGAAAATAAATATATAGAAGAATATAAACAATTATAAAAAATTATCGGCACTCGTCAAAGGAGTAAAGAAAGTAAAGAAAGTAAAGTAAAGAAAGCTGACAACTTGCAAGATTTTCCCCGCGCTTTTGACGCGCGTGCGCCGTTATATAGCTCGCCGTCAGTCGTGGATTGTTGAAGCAGAAGCTCGGAAAATAACTTAAACTAATTCAACTGCTTTTCTCAGAAGTAATCCGATGTGTCTATAGTTAAAAGTTAACGCGGATCTTAGTTTGTTTGACTCTTTCATGGACCTTATTTGGTTAATAATTGCGAATTCGATGCAAAAAAAGTACCCGTATTTTTTAGTTGAATGGGTCTACCTTACAAGAGAAATTGGGGGACATGACCTCAAAATGGCCGTCAGCCCACATAAATAGCTTTTATTGAAACTACACAGGCCTAGTCCGAAATTAAACTAACGGAATTAGCAATAGCCAGCGCTCTCGTTTAGGACGCATTTTGGATACCACAAACATGTTAGTTCGTAAAATTTTCGCACCGTAATTCGGCCCAACCCCCAGATTTTTCATTAGAGTCCACATACGAGTATAATAAAACACCAGCTCGAAAGCTATTCCAGTATTATTATCTATTGAGTCATGTATTATTTTGACGTCGATGTAAACTACTGTGGGATCAAAAGTATTGATTCACCATGTGTCAGGCTCTACTGGTGTTTGTTAGTATGGACTATTGATAACAGCTTGTGCCTTCGCCGTTGCACAAACAAGAACTGATGAAATGAGGGAACTGATAGGCGGTGTGAAAATACTCAATGCCCAAAGCAGTGGGTGAATCCCTTTTTCCATGCACAATTAAATGCTAACCAAGTCAAGTGTTGTATATGTCGATGTATTAAATTAGATTCTAATCACGGCAGTGAATATTATAAAAGTCAGTAAGTCGGGATCTGATTGGGGATTCGTGGAGGGGTGAGGGGAGGGGGGTCAAGCGAAAAATATAAATTAAAACTGAAGTACATTGCATATTATATATTAATATTAATAATAACCGGAAGTGAAAAACAACAGAAACTGACAGAAAAAAAGAAGAACTAAGAATTCGAAGGGATTGCAGGGGCTAGGGACCCGAAAAGACAAATGTTCCAATTTGTAGGCAAATTCTTTTCGAGTACAAAATTATCACTCTAATGACTCATTTTCAGTCTATGCATTGTGACCCCCGCAGACATAAAGCGAATAGCGAAACAAGGAGGCCGAAAGGCGTATCAATTCAATGTAAACAACCTGGTCACTCCAATGTCCGCGGTGGGAACTAGGCACTCAGGTAAGTAACAAATAGATAACACGTATAATAAAAACGCATTACTCGGGGCTACCTGTGGTAGCACCGAGTGTAAACTGAAAATTGTTCGCTTTGTGGGTTACAAAGTCCAGTCCATCCCGGTCATGACCACGTAGTTAAGCCCAGAGAGAAGAAAATGCAAGTTTATCGATTGGTCAGTTCAAAAATCGAAAACCATAGCAACTTATTACATGCTGAGCAGGTAGTGGCGTAGCTACCCATTTGCGATAAAGACATCGTGCCACTACACACAAAAAACATGTTCCATAAAGGACAATAGCCCCTGACTATAGACTGCGAAATACAAGCCGCTTTCTATTACGCTCGACTACAGGGTCCCCGGAAAGAAGAGTTCAATCTCGACCTCATTTACAAAACCACACAGAATCCCAAAATTCCGATACAAAATGCCATTCGATAAAGAGCGCGGAGGAGGTAGGGAAAGACCTTGTGGCGAGCCGATAAATAAAAAGCGGCTGTATTCGTAGGCTAACCCTCGATAGCACTCTTGCCTCATTAGGTTGCTATGATACACTTGAACACGACACGCTGGCATACCGGCCACAAAAAAACGGACATGTGATCACCACCGCGTTCGATAGCCCTAATAGGATTTGCCCACACGGAAATGCGGGTCAGCAGCCGACAATTTAGAGATTCCAAAGAGAGAAATTGTTTCTGGTTCGCAGTGTGGCGGGCAAATACTGAAACTGTAGCCATATTCTGCATCAAGCTCGGAATTTCTTTGTCTGTAGAAGACAACGTCATTGGAGAAGACCCTGTGTACGTGATGAGTAAAGGCTACTTAAAAACGTAAAAAACTGCTTTGAGTTATTGACGGACATATTATAAGGAGAAGGCCGTGGGATACTAGGTAGAAATGCACACTTAATATGGGTAGACAT
>JAUJYZ010000267.1:62500-107453 GCA_033675265.1 Actinostola sp. cb2023 | reverse complement strand
AAAACCACTAACGCAAAAGGGGAAGCACTGACGCAAGCAGACAAAGCACTAAGGCAAGAAGAAGCACTAAGGCAGCAGACGCACAACGTAGGAAGAAGCACTAGGTAAGCAAAAGCAACTAAGGGAAGCAGAAGCACCAAGGCAAGCAGAAGCACTAACGAAAGCAGAACACTAAGGCAAGGCAGATGCACTAACGGCAGCACTAATCACTAACGCAAGCAGAAGCACCAACGTAGGCAGAAGCACTAACGCCAAAGCAGAATGACTAACGCAAGCAGGAAAACACTAACACAAGTAGAAGCACTAGGCGCAAGCATTATGCACTAACGCAAGCAGAAGCACCACACTGGCAGAACAGAAGCACTAACTCAAGCAGAAGCACCAACGCAAACAGGAAGAACTAACGCAAGCAGAGAAAGCACTAAGGCAACCAGAAGCAATAAGGACAAGCAGAAGCATAAGGGAAAAGCAGAACCCCAGGCAAGCAGAGCATAAGGCAAGCAGAAGCATTAAAGCAAGCAGAAGCACTAAGGCCAAGCAGAAAGCCACTAACGCAAGCAGAAGCAATAACGCAAGCAGCTAACGCAACAGAAGCACTACTTAAGGCAGAAAACAACGCAAGCAGAATCACTGAGGCACGCAGAAGCACTAACGCAAGCAGAAGCAAATAGCTAACGCAAACAGAAGCACTAACGCAAGCAGCTAACGCAAGCAGAAGCACTAACTTAAGCAGAATAACTAACGCAATCAGAAAACACTAACGCAAGCAGCTACGCAAGCAGAAGAAGCACTAACGCAAGCAGAAGTCACTAACGCAAGCAGCTAACGCAAGCAGGAAGCACTAACGCAAGGCAGAAGCACTAAACGCAAGCAGAAGCACACTGAGGCAAGCAGAAGCACTAACGCGACAGCAGAAGCACTATAGCTAACGCAAACAGAGCACTAACGCAAGGCAGCTAAACGCAAGCACAAGCACTAACTTAAGCAGAATAACTACGCAAGCAGAAGCACTTAACGCAAGCAGGACGCTACTAAAACAATCAGAAAGCACTAACGCAAGCAGAAGCACGACGCAAGCAGAATCAATGAGGCAAGCAGATAGCAGGTAAGGCAAGCCGAAGCAGAAGACAGTAAGGCAATCAGAAGGACTAACGCTAACAGAAAAGAAGCACTATAGCTAAAACCAAACAGAAGCACTACGCAAGCAGAAGCACCAACCGCAGCAGGAAGCACTAAGGCAAGTACCAAAGCACTAAGGCAAGCAGAAGCACTAAGGCAAGCAGAAGCAATAACTCAAGCAGAAGTTATAAACGCAACAGAAGCCAGTAAGGCAAGGATAAGCATCCAAACGCAAGCAGAAGCACTAACGCAAGCGGAAGTACTAAAACAAGCATAATCGCTAACGCAATAGAAGCACTACCGCAAGCAGAAGCCCAACGCAGTAGGAGCACTAACGCAAGCAGAGCACTGACAAGCAAACACTAATTCAGCAGAATGCACTAACGCAAGCAAAGCGCTAACGCAAGCAAAGCACAACGCAGCAGGAAGCACTTAACGCAAGCAGACGCACTAACGCAGAAGAATCACTGAGGCAAGACCAGATGCACGAAGGCAAGTCAGACTGAGACACTAAGTAAAGCATAAGCACACTAACGCAAGCAGATAGCACTAACTTCAGCAGAATAACTAACGCAAGCAGAAGCACTAACGCAAGCAGAAGCACTAACGCAAGGCAGCATCACTAACGCAAGCAGAAAGCACTAACGCAAGCAGGCATCACTGAGGCAAGCAGAAGCACTAAACGCAAGGCAGCAGAAGCCCTAAAGCAAGCAGATCCACTAACGCAAGCAGAAGAAGCACTAACGCAAAGCAGAAGCCTAACGCAAGGCAGAAGCACTAAAGCAAGCAGAAAGCACCTAACGCAAGCAGAAGCACTAAACGCAAGCAGAATTCAACTGAGGCTAAGCAAAAGCACTAAGGCAAGCAGAAGAACTAAGGTCAAGCAGAATCACTAACGCAAGCGAAAGTACCAATGTCACCCAGAAGCAGTAAGGCAAGGGATAAGCACCAAACGCAAGCAGAAGAACTAACGCAAGCAGAAGTTACTAACACAAGGCATGAATCGCTAACGCAATGTGGGGGTAAGGCACTAACTCAAAGCATAAGCACTATAGCTAACGCAAACGACAGAAGCCCCTAAACGCAGCAGCTTAACTAACGCAAAGCGAAAAGCAACTAACTTAAGCAGAAGCACTAACGCAAGCAGATCACTAACGCAAGCAGCTAACGCCAGAAAATCTCAAAAGGCAAGTCAGAATCACTAAGGCTAAGCAGAATCACTAACGGCAAGCAGGAGTTACCAACGCAAGCAGAAGCGTTACGGCAAGCAGAATCACTGAGGCAAGCAGAAGGCACTAACGCAAGCAGAAGCACTACCTCAGCTAACGCATAATCACATGAAACACAACAGAAGGCACTAAGGAAAGCAGAAGCACTAACGCGCAGCAGTAAGGCAAATAAGAAGCACTACGCTAACAGAAGCACTATAGCTACGCAACAGAAGCACTAACGCAAGCAGAAGCCTACCAATCGTAACCCCGCAACCGGAAGCACACCCCAGGCAAGTAGAAGCACTAAGGCAAGCAGAAGCACTAACTCAAGCAGAAGTACCAAGCAAACACGAAGCAGCGAAGGCAAGGCATAAAGTACCAACGCAAGCAGAAGTCACTAACGCAAGCAGAAGTACTAAAACAAGCAGCAATAGCTAACGCAAGCAGAAGCACTAACGCAAGCAGAAGCACCAACGCAGTTAGCAGAAGCACCAACGCAAGCAGAAGCACTAATCAGACAATACGCAGAAGCACTAATTGCAAGCCGATGCACTAACGCAAGCAAATGCACTAACGCAAGCAGAAGCACCAACGCCGCAGAAGCATAGCGCAAGCAGAAGCACTAACGCAAGCAGAATCACTGAGGCAAGCAGAAGCACCGAAGCAAGCAGAAGCACTAAGGAAAGCAGAAGCACTAACGCAAGCAGAAGCACTAACTCAAGCAGAATAAACTAACGCAAAGCAGAAAGCACTAACGCAAGCAGAAGCACTAACGGCAATCAGAAGCACTAACGCAAGCAGAAGCACTAACGCAAGCAGAATCACTAAGGCAAGCAGAAGCACTAACGCAAGCAGAAGCACTAAGGCAAGCAGAAGCACTAACGCAAGCAGAAAGCACTAACGCAAGCAGAAGCACTAACGCAAGCAGAAGCACTAACGCAAGCAGAAGCACTAACGCAAGCAGAAGCACTAACGCAAGCAGAAGCACTAACGCAAGCAGAATCACTGAGGCAAGCAGAAGCACTAAGGCAAGCAGAAGCACTAAGGCAAGCAGAATCACTAACGCAAGCAGGAAGTACCAACGCAAACAGAAGCAGTAAGCAAAGCATAAGCACCAAACGCAAGCAGAAGCACTAACGCAAGCAGAACACTAACACAAGCATAATCGCTAACGCAAAGAGAAGCACTAAACGCAAGCAGAAGAATATAGCTAACGCAAACAGAAAGCACTAACGCCCAGCAAGCTAAAAAGCAAGCAGAAAGCACTACTTAAGCAAGAATAACTAACGCAGCAGAAGCACAACGCAAGCAGCTAACGCAATAGCAGACGCACTAACGCAAGCAGAAGCAATAAGGGCAAAGACACTAACGCAAGCAGAAGCACTAACGCAAGGTTGAAGAACTAACGCAAGCAGCGTAACGGAGGCAAAAAGCAAGCAACTAACGCAAGCAGAAGCACTATAGCTAACCGCAAAACGCAGCACTAACCGCAAGCAGAGCTAACGCAAGACAGAAGCACTAACTTAAGGCAGAATAACTACCGCAAGACAGAAGCACTAAATGCAAGCAGAATCACTAACGCAAGCAGAAGAATTAAGGGCCGAACGCAGAAGCATTAACGCAAGCGGAAGCACTGACGCAAGCAGGAAGAACTAAGGCAAGCCGAAGCACTAAGGCAAGCCAGAAGCACCAACGTAGGCAGAAGCACTAATGTAGCCGAGCACTAATGTAGCAGAAGCACTAAGGGAGCAGAAGCCTAACGAACCAAAAGCACAGGCAAGCGATGCACTAAAGCAGCAGAATCACTAACGCAAGCGGAAGCACCAACGTAGGGCAGAAGCACTAACGCGCAATGCACTAACGCAAGCAGAAACACTAACACAAGTAGAAGCACTAACGCCAAGCATAATCACTAACGCAAGCAGAAGCAACCAACTTTAGGCCAGAAGCACTAAACTCAAAGCAGAAGCACCAACGCAACAGGAAGCACTAACCGCAAGCAGAAGCACTAAGCAACCAGAAGCACTAAGGCAAGCAGAAGCACTAAAGGGAGCAGAAGCAACCAAGCAAGCAGAAGCACTAAGGCAAGCAAAGCATTAAGGCAGCAGAAGCACAAAGGCAGCAGAAGCAACGACTAACTGTCAGATCATAAGCACTAACGCCAACATCTAACGCAAGCAGAGCACTTACGTAAGCAGAATAACTACGCAAGCAGAATCAGTGAGGCAAGCTGAAGCACTAAAACGCAAGCGAGCACTCTAGCTAACGCAAAAAAAAGCACTAACGCAAGGCAGCTAACGCAAGCAGAAGTACTAACTTAAGCAAAATACTAACTGCAAGCAGAAGCTCACTAACGCAAGCAGTCTAACGCCAGGCGAAGCACTAACGCAAGCAGAAGCCTACGCAAGCAGCTAACGCAAGCAGAAACACTAACGCAAGCACAGGAAGCACTAACGCAAGCAGATCACTGAGGCAAGCCGAAGCCTACGCCGCAGAAGCACTATTCTAACGCCAACAGAAGCACTAACTCAAGCAGTCTAACGCAAGCAGAAGCACTACTTAAGCAGATAACTAACGCAAGCAGAATCCTAACGCAAGCAGAAGCAAACTAACGCAATCAGAAGCCACCAACCGTAGGCAGAATAGCACTCACGCAAGCATAATCACTTGAGGCAAGCAGAAGCACTAAGGCAAGCCAGAAGCCAAGCAATAAGTTGGGCAGAAGCACTAACGCCAAGCAGAAGGCACTAATACGATAACAGTAGACAGAAGCCACTAAAGGCAAGCAAGAAAGCCACTAACGCAGCAGGAGCCACTAATGTGCAAGTATAAGTTTTAAGGCTAGCCAGAAGCACTTAAACGCCAAAGAAGCCAGACCACTCCCACTGAACGCACAAACCAAACAGAAGCACTACCAAGGCAATGCCCAGAATCCATAAGTTCAAGCAGAAGCACTAACGCAAGCAAAAGTACTATAAACACGCATAAACGCTAACGCAAGGCATAAGCCCTAAACGCAAGCAGCAGAAACACGCAGTAAAGGGGGAAAAGGCCCAAGCACCTCTAAAACGGAAGCCAATAAGCACTAAACGCGACAAAGCATGAAGCACTAACCGCAAAAAGCGTACACTAACCCGCAAGCCAGAAAAACACCTAAAGTCAAGCAGAAAGGCCAAAACTACACCAAGCAGAAAAGCAGCTAACGCAAGCCGAAGCCAAACTAACGCCGATGCAAAGAGCCACTGAGGCAAAGCAAAAGCACGAAGGCAAGCAGAAGCAGCTAAGGGAAGCAGAAGCAACTAACGCAAGCAGAAAGCACTAACTCCCCCCAAAGCAGAATAACTAAACGCAAAGCAGAAAGCACTAACGCAAGCAGAAGCCACTAAACGCATCAGAAGCACTAACCGCAAGCAGAAAGCACTAACGCCAAGCAGAATCACTGAGGCAAGTCAGAAGAACACTAAGGCAAGCAGAAGCACTAAGGCAAAGCACAAAGCACTAACGCAACCGGCAAGCACGAATGCAAGCATTAACGCAAGCAGCAAGCCAAAGCAAACTAACGCAAGCCATAAACCACTTAAAGTTTCATGCAAGAAGCCACTAACCGCAAGCAGAGAATAGCAAACTAACGCAAAGCAGAAGCACTTTGACCGCCAAAGCAGAAGCCAACTTAACCGCAAGCAGAAAAAGGCCACTAACGCAAGCCAGAAGTAGCGAATGCCAACTAAATCAGCAAGCCAAAGCGGGCCCCCTAACCGGCCAAGCAGAAAGCCGTAACGCCAAAGCAGAAGCACTAACGCAAGCAGAAAGCGCCTAAGGACAAAAAGCAGCCTAATAAGGCAAGCAGCTAACGCAAGCAGCTTAACCGCAAGGAGAAAAGCACCTTAAAGCAAATGCAGAAGCAACTTAAAAAGCAAGCAGAAAGCCAACCAACTTAAGCAGAATAACTACCGCAAGCAGAAGCACTAACGCAAGCAGCTAACGCAAGCAGAAGCACAAACGCAAGCAGAAAAAGCACTAAGGGCAAGCACTATAACGCAAGCAGAAGCACTAACGCAAGCAGAAGCACTAACGCAAGCAGAATCACTGAGGCACGCAGGAAGCACTAAACGCAAGCAGAAGCACGTATAGGCTAGCTAACGCAAACAGAAGCACTAACGCAAGCGCTAACGCAAGGCAGCAGCACTAACTTAAGCAGATTAACTAACGCAAGCAGAAGCACTAATGCAAGCAGAATCACTAAGTGCAAGCAGAAGCATTAAAGGCAGGGCAAAGCAGAAGCATTAACGCAAGCGGAAGCACTGGGACGCAAGCAGAAGCACTAAGGCAAGCAGATGCACTAAGGCAAAGCAGAAAGCACCAACGTAGGCAGAAGCACTAATGTAAGCAGAAGCCACTAAGGCAAGCAGAAGCACCAAGGCAAGCAGAAAATCACTAACGCAACAGCAGAAGCACTAAGGCAAGCAGATGCCACTAACGCAAAGCATATTCACTAAACGCAAGCAGAAAAGCACCAACGTAGGCAGAAGCACTAACCGCAAGCAGATGCACTAACGCAAGCAGAAACACTAAACACAAGTATGAAGACACTAACGCAAGCATAATCACTAACGACAAGCAGAAGCACCAACTTAGGCAAGACAAGCACTAACGCAAGCAGAAGCACCAACGCAACAGGAGCACTAAGCGCAAGCAGCAAGCACTAAAAACAACCAGAAGCACTAAGGCAGCAGAAGCACTAAGGGAAGCAGAAGCACCAAGGCAAGCAGAAGCACTATGGCAAGCAGAAGCATTAAAGCAAGCAGAACCACAAAGGCAAGCAAGAAGCAACTAAACGGCAAGCAGAAGCACCAACGCAAAGCAGCTAACGCAAGCAGAAGCACTTACTTAAGCAGAAAAACTAACGCAAGCAGAATCACTGATGCAAAGCTGAAGCACAACGCAAGCAGAACGCAGCAATAAGCTAACGCAAACAGAAAGCACTAACGCAAGCAGCTAACGCAAACTAAGCACTAACTTAAGCAGAATAACTAACGCAAGCAGCAGCACTAACGCAAGCAAGTAACGCAAGCAGAAGCACTACAACCAACGCAGAAGCATAAACGCAAGCAGCTAACGCAAGGCAGAAGAACTTTCAACGCAAGGCAGAAGCACTAACGCAAGCAGACTCACACTGAGGCTCAAGCAGAAGCCACTAACGCCCAGCAGAAGCACTATAGCTAACGCAAACAGAAAGCACTAACGCAAGCAGCTAACGCAAGCAGAAGCAACTAACTTAAGCAGAATACTAACGCAAGCAGAAGCCCACTTAACGCAAGCTGAAAGCACTAACGCAATCAGAAACACTAAAACGCAAGCAGAAGAACTAACGCAAGCAGCATCACTGAGGCAAGCAGAAGCACTAAGGCAAGCAGAAGCAGAAGCAGTAAGGCATCAGAAGCACTGAACGCTAACAGAAGCAATCTAGCTAACGCAAACAGAAGCACTTACGCAAGCAGAAGCACCAAAGCAGCAGGAAGCACTAAGGTTAAGTAGAAGCACTAAGGCAAGCCGGAAGCACTAAGGCAAGCAGAAGCGAAGCAGTAAGGGCTAATCAGAAGCCACTAACCGCTAACAGAAGCACTATAGCTAACGCAAACAGAAGCACTAACGCAAGCAGGAAGCACCAACGCAGCAGGAAGTCATTAAGGCAAGTATAAGCACTAAGGCAAGCATAAAGCACTAAGGCAAGCGAAGCACTAAGGCAAGCAGAAGCAACTAACTCAAGCAGAAGTAGACAACGCAAACGAAGCAGTAAGGCAAGGATAAGCCGCCATCGATGCAGAGCACTAACGCAAGCCGAAAGTACTAAAACAAGCATAATCGCTAACGCAAGGAGAAGCACTAACGCAAGCAGAAGGCACCAACGCAGTAGGAAGCACTAACGCAAGCAGAAGCACTACGACAAGCAGAAGCACTAATGCAAGCAGATGCACTAACGCAAGCAGAAGCACTAACGCAAGCAGAAGCACAACGCAGCAGGAAGCAATAGCGCAAAGCAGAAGCACTAACGCAAGCAGAATTCACTGAGGCAAGCAGAAGCACGAAGGCCAGGCAGAAGCACTAAGGAAAGCAGAAGCACTAACGCAAAGCAGAAGCACTAACTTAAGCAGAATAACTAACGCAAGCAGAAGCACTAACGCAAGCAGAAGCCACTAACGCAAGCAGAAAGCACTAACGCAAGCAGAAGCACTAACGCAAGCAGAATCACTGAGGCAAGCAGAAGCAGCTAACGCAAGCAGAAGCACTAAGGCAAGCAGAATCACTACGCAAGCAGAAGCATTAACGCAAGCAGAAGCACTAACGCAAGCAAAGCACTAACCGCCAGCAGAATTACTGAGGCAACCAGAAGCACTGAGGCAAGCAGAAGCACTAAGGCACTCAGATAGCCCTAAGGCAAGCAGAATCACTAACGCAAGCAGAAGTACCAACGCAAACAGAAGCAGTAAAGGCAAGGATAAGCACCAACGCAAGCAGAAGCACTAACGCAAGCAGAAGGCACTAACGCAAGCAGAATCACTGAGACAAGCAGAAGCACTACGGCAAGCAGAAAGCAGAAGCAGTAAGGCAATCAGAAGCACTAACGCTAACAGAAGCACTATATAGCTAACGCAAACAGAAGCACTGAACGCAAGCAGAAGTACCAACGCAACAGAAGCAAAGTATAGGCAAGGATAAGCACCAACGCAAGCAGAAGCACTAACGCAAGCAGAAGTACTAACACAAGCATAATCCGCTAACGCAAAGAGAAGCACTAACGTCAATCAGAAGCAACTAATAGGCTACCGCGAAACAGAATCACTAACGCCAGCAGCTAACGCAAGCAGAAGCACTAACTTAAGCAGAATAACTAACGCAAGCAGAAGCCACTAAACGCATAGCAGATAACCGCAAGTATACAGAAGCAACTAACGCAAGCATAAGCACTAAAGGCAAGCAGCTAACGCAAGCAGAAGCACTAACGCAAGGATAAGCACTAACGTCAAGCATAATCACTGAGGCAATCAGAAGCACTTACTCCAGCTGAAGCCCCCCCACTATAAGCTAACCGCAAACAGAAGCACTAACGCAAGGAGCTAAGTCAAAGCAGAAGCACTAACTTAGGCAGAATAACTAACGCAAGCAGAATCACTAATGCAAGCAGAATCTCAGGAATCACTAACGCAAGCAGGAAGCATTAAGGCAAGCAGAAGCATTAACCTGCAAGCGGAAGCACCTTACGCAAGCGAGAAGCACTAAGGCAAGCAGAAAGCACTAAGACAAGCAGAGCACCAACGTATGCAGAAGCACTAATGTAAGCAGAAGCACTAAGGGAAAGCGCGAAGCACTCAATTCCCCAGCAGTACTGACGGTCTTATTCCCTGATGACACCAGCGGTATTGACGGTCCTACCCTGATGACACCAGCGGTACTGACGGTCTTATTCCCTAATGACACCAGCGGTACTGCCGGTCATATTCCCTGATGACACCAGCAGTACTGACGGTCTTATTCCCTGATGACACCAGCGGTATTGATGACACCAAGACGGTCTTATTCCCTGATGACAACAGCGGTACTGACGGTCTTATTCCCTGATGACACCAGCGGTACTGACGGTCCTACCCTGATGACACCAGCAGTACTGACGGTCCTACCCTGATGACACCAGCGGTACTGATGGTCCTACCCTCATGACACCAGCGGTACTGACGGTCCTACCCTGATGACACCAGCGGTATTGACGGTCCTACCCTGATGACACCAGCAGTACTGACGGTCCTACCCTGATGACACCAGCGGTACTGACGGTCCCAGCCTGATGACACCAGCGGTACTGACGGTGCCACCCTGATGACACCAGCGGTACTGACGGTCTTATTCCCTGATGACACCAGCGGTACTGACGGTCTTATTCCCTGATGACACCAGCAGTACTGACGGTCTTATTCCCTGACGACACCAGCGGTACTGACGGTCTTATTCCCTGATGACAATAGCATGCAGTACTGACGGTCTTATTTCCCTGATGACTCCAGCGGTACTGACGGTCTTATTCCCTGATGACACCAGCGGTACTGACGGTGCTACCCTGATGACACCAGCAGTACTGACTGTCCTACCCTGATGACACCAGCGGTACTGACGGTCCTACCCTCATGACACAAGCGGTACTGACAGTCCTACCCTGATGACACCAGCGGTATTGACGGTCCTACCCTGATGACACCAGCAGTACTGACGGTCCTACCCTGATGACACCAGCGGTACTGACGGTCCCACCCTGATGACACCAGCGGTACTGACGGTCTTATTCCCTGATGACACCAGCAGTACTGACGATCTTATTCCCTGATGACACCAGCGGTACTGACGGTCTTATTCCCTGATGACACCAGCAGTACTGACGGTCTTATTCCCTGATGACACCAGCAGTACTGACGGTCTTATTCCCTGATGACACCAGCGGAACTGACGGTCTTATTCCCTGATGACACCAGCAGTACTGACGGTCTTATTCCCTGATTACACCAGCAGTACTGACGGTCTTATTCCCTGATGACACCAGCGGTACTGTCGGTCTTATTCCCTGATGACACCAGCGGTACTGACGGTCTTATTCCCTGATGGCACCAGCGGTACTGACGGTCTTATTCCCTGATGACACCAGCAGTACTAACGGTCTTATTCCCTGATGACACCAGCGGTACTGACGGTCTTATTCCCTGATGACACCAGCGGTACTGACGGTCCTATCCTGATGACACCAGCGGTACTGACGGTCTTATTCCCTAATGACACCAGCGGTACTGCCGGTCATATTCCCTGATGACACCAGCAGTACTGACGGTCTTATTCCCTGATGACACCAGCGGTATTGACGGTCTTATTCCCTGATGACAACAGCGGTACTGACGGTCTTATTCCCTGATGACACCAGCGGTACTGACGGTCCTACCCTGATGACACCAGCAGTACTGACGGTCCTACCCTGATGACACCAGCGGTACTGATGGTCCTACCCCTCATGACACCAGCGGTACTGACGGTCCTACCCTGATGACACCAGCGGTATTGACGGTCCTACCCTGATGACACCAGCAGTACTGACGGTCCTACCCTGATGACACCAGCGGTACTGACGGTCCCAGCCTGATGACACCAGCGGTACTGACGGTGCCACCCTGATGACACCAGCGGTACTGACGGTCTTATTCCCTGATGACACCAGCGGTACTGACGGTCTTATTCCCTGATGACACCAGCAGTACTGACGGTCTTATTCCCTGACGACACCAGCGGTACTGACGGTCTTATTCCCTGATGACAATAGCATGCAGTACTGACGGTCTTATTCCCTGATGACTCCAGCGGTACTGACGGTGTTATTCCCTGATGACACCAGCGGTACTGACGGTGCTACCCTGATGACACCAGCAGTACTGACTGTCCTACCCTGATGACACCAGCGGTACTGACGGTCCTACCCTCATGACACAAGCGGTACTGACAGTCCTACCCTGATGACACCAGCGGTATTGACGGTCCTACCCTGATGACACCAGCAGTACTGACGGTCCTACCCTGATGACACCAGCGGTACTGACGGTCCCACCCTGATGACACCAGCGGTACTGACGGTCTTATTCCCTGATGACACCAGCAGTACTGACGATCTTATTCCCTGATGACACCAGCGGTACTGACGGTCTTATTCCCTGATGACACCAGCAGTACTGACGGTCTTATTCCCTGATGACACCAGCAGTACTGACGGTCTTATTCCCTGATGACACCAGCGGAACTGACGGTCTTATTCCCTGATGACACCAGCAGTACTGACGGTCTTATTCCCTGATTACACCAGCAGTACTGACGGTCTTATTCCCTGATGACACCAGCGGTACTGTCGGTCTTATTCCCTGATGACACCAGCGGTACTGACGGTCTTATTCCCTGATGACACCAGCGGTACTGACGGTCTTATTCCCTGATGACACCAGCAGTACTGACGGTCTTATTCCCTGATGACACCAGCGGTACTGACGGTCTTATTCCCTGATGACACCAGCGGTACTGACGGTCCTATCCTGATGACACCAGCAGTACTGACGGTCCTACCCTGATGACACCAGCGGTACTGATGGTCCTACCCTCATGACACCAGCGGTACTGACGGTCCTACCCTGATGACACCAGCGGTATTGACGGTCCTACCCTGATGACACCAGCAGTACTGACGGTCCTACCCTGATGACACCAGCGGTACTGACGGTCCCAGCCTGATGACACCAGCGGTACTGACGGTGCCACCCTGATGACACCAGCGGTACTGACGGTCTTATTCCCTGATGACACCAGCGGTACTGACGGTCTTATTCCCTGATGACACCAGCAGTACTGACGGTCTTATTCCCTGATGACACCAGCGGTACTGACGGTCTTATTCCCTGGTGACACCAGCAGTACTGACGGTCTTATTCCCTGATGACACCAGCAGTACTGACGGTCTTATTCCCTGATGACACCAGCGGTACTGACGGTGTTATTTCCTGATGACACCAGCAGTACTGACGGTCTTATTCCCTGATGACACCAGCGGTACTGACGGTCTTATTCCCTGATGACACCAGCAGTACTGACGGTCTTATTACCTGATGACACCAGCGGTATTGACGGTCCTGCCCTAATGACACCAGCGGTACTGACGGTCCTACACTGATGGCACCAGCGGTACTGACGGTCCCACCCTGATAACACCAGCGCTACTGACGGTCTTATTCCCTGATGACACCTGCGTTATTGACGGTCCTACCTCATGACACCAGCGGTACTGACGATCCTACACTGATGACACCAGCGGTACTGACGGTCCCACCATGATGACACCAGCGGTACTGACGGTCTTATTCCCTGATGACACCAGCAGTACTGACGGTCCTACCCTCATGACACCAGCGGTACTGACGGTCCTACCCTGATGACACCAGCGGTACTGACGGTCCCACCCTGATGACACCAGCGGTACTGACGGTCTTATTCCCTGATGACACCAGCGGTACTGACGGTCTTATTCCCTGATGACACCAGCAGTACTGACGGTCTTATTCCCTGATGACACCAGCGGTACTGACGGTCTTATTCCCTGATGACACCAGCGGTACTGACGGTCTTATTCCCTGATGACACCAGCGGTACTGACTGTCTTATTCCCTGACGACACCAGCGGTACTGACGGTCTTATTCCCTGATGACAATAGCAGTACTGACGGTCTTATTCCCTGATGACACCAGCGGTACTGACGGTCTTATTCCCTGATGACACCAGCGGTACTGACGGTGCTACCCTGATGACACCAGCAGTACTGACTGTCCTACCCTGATGACACCAGTGGTACTGACGGTCCTACCCTCATGACACAAGCGGTACTGACGGTCCTACCCTGATGACACCAGCGGTATTGACGGTCCTACCCTGATGACACCAGCAGTACTGACGATCCTACCCTGATGACACCAGCGGTACTGACGGTCCCACCCTGATGACACCAGCGGTACTGACGGTCTTATTCCCTGATGACACCAGCGGTACTGACGGTCTTATTCCCTGATGACACCAGCGGTACTGACGGTCTTATTCCCTGATGACACCAGCGGTACTGACGGTCTTATTCCCTGATAACACCAGCGGTACTGACGGTCTTATTCCCTGATGACACCAGCGGTACTGACGGTCTTATTCCCTGATGACACCAGCGGTACTGACGGTCTTATTCCCTGATGACACCAGCGGTACTGACGGTCTTATTCCCTGATGACACCAGCGGTACTGACGGTCTTATTCCCTGATGACACCAGCGGTACTGATGGTCCCACCCTGATGACACCAGCGGTACACTGACGGTCTTATTCCCTGATGACACCAGCAGTACTGACGGTCCTACCCTCATGACACCAGTAGTACTGACGGTCCTACACTGATGACACCAGCAGTACTGACGGTCTTATTCCCTGATGACACGAGCGGTATTGACGGTCCTACCCTGATGACACCAGCAGTACTGACGGTCCTACCCTCATGACACCAGCAGTACTGACGGTCCTACACTGATGACACCAGCAGTACTGACGGTCTTATTCCCTGATGACACCAGCGGTACTGACGGTCCTACACTAATGACACCAGCGGTATTGACGGTCCTACCCTGATGACACCAGCGGTATTGACGGTCCTACCCTGATGACACCAGCGGTACTGACGGTCCTACCCTGATGACACCAGCGGTATTGACGGTCCTACCCTGATGACACCAGCGGTACTGACGGTCCCACCCTGATGACACCAGCGGTACTGACGATCCTACACTGATGACACCAGCGGTACTGACGGTCCCACCCTGATGACACCAGCGGTACTGACGGTCCTACACTCATGACACCCGCGGTACTGACGGTCCCACCCTGATGACACCAGCGGTACTGACGGTCCCACCCTGACGACACAAGCGGTACTGACGGTCCTATCCTGATGACACCAAGCGGTACTGACGGTCCCACCTTGATGACACCAGTGGTACCGACGGTCCTACCCTGATGACACCGGTACTGACGGTCCTACCCCGCCCTGTATTTACAGTTCCAATCAAAAGGTTGACGATAAAGTGTACTCGGGTGTTTGTCTTCTATTCTTGCCCTCCAAAATATGAACAAATACAGGAAATATATAAGACACGAACTAATTAGTACATCAACACTACTTGAAGGAAACTGTAGAAAAATAACTATGAATCTGATAAGACATCGAGTATGTAATGGCGAGGAGATAAGAGAACCATGGAAGGACGTAACATGCCATTAATTCCTGTTTGACTCGTCTCGCTTATCAACAGGAAATTTGAAATTCTACGAGTTTCTTCAAGATAAAGGTCTAGCATCCCAAAATAGATAGTTATCAGATCTGTCATTTTTAAGTAATTTACACAGTGAAATGAAAGCAAAAATACTGCGTTATTAATTGGCTTTCAATACGATGACGAGTTGGAGTTGAGTGATCAAGAGATTGGGGTATATGATTTTTAATTGTATGCCGGAACTCTCAATCACTCTGAGTAAATACGAGGCGATGTGAAACAAAACTCAATTTGCGAGGAAAATTGTTGCTTGGGAATAGTTCGTATCTAGCGTACATAAATACTCGTACATAAAACTCGATTTATTCACATACATGTAACGAACAGATGTCGCCCTTATAGTCCAAACTGGATTCTATAACAACCCACGCACACACCGAACGCTTTTGTGACAGTCCATGTGCAGATGCATCTCATCCAATCAAACTTTCAATGCGGCTTGTACACACAATAAAGTCATTTGTATGAGTGAGAAAATTACGGTGCCGTGCCGCATTGAAAGTTTGATTGGATGAGATGCATCTGCACGCTTTTTGATTGGTTCAGAAAGGAAGCCATTTGAGCATAGTTAGTAGAGGGAATGGTTGGGAAGCCTTTTGTTATATTCTTTGTTCTAGTCCTAATATATTTCATTTTGAATTGGAATATATCGCACAAGCAGCCAAAAGAAACGTAGCAAATTAAGGCAAAACAATGACAAAACAAAAGATTTGTGCACGGTCACGGTTGAAAAATACGAACAAAAACATATAACAAAAGGTTTCCCAACCAGTCCCCTCTACTAACTATGATTTGAGTGTCACAGTACCGTAAGTTTCCCACTCGTAAGAAAACGACTCTATGGCTAGCCATATATCACTTTTGTATATTTGTAAAATTTGTGTTAGCAGTCTCAACAGTTGTGTCTTTTATTGTAGTTTCTCATACTCATTAATTATTCATGAGGTAACCAGCCAATCCGGTGCATCAAATCCGGTCACATGATGGACCTGGAAACCCCAGAAAGTTCGCTCAAGAATACTTTGAAATGGATTTCAAAGTCCAAGGACTTTGAAATGATGGGTTTCAAAGTATTCTATCCTGAGTTCTTTTCCCTCTTATAACAATCATCGGGACCTGTCTGATTTAGATTCAATCTGAAAGCAGGCCGTCTACTTCATGCTACTCAAGAGTCCAACACATGTGGGACATGCATGAGCAGAGAATATGCAGACTGGAATTCTTGCTTTTCCAGGCTAAAATCTTGCAACTCTTTATTTATCGCCTTTAGGCCATTGCATGTAATAATTAATGAGTATGAGAAGTCGTTCCAAAGCCTCGAATTCGGACTAGACGGGGTTTCCAATCCTCAGCGTCGCCTCGGACTGGAAACCCCGTCTAGTCCTCATTCTCGGCTTTGAAACATTACTTCAATGGGCATATTTTACAAATTTATATATATATATTATACAGACAACACCCTAGTGTTGTGGGAAAACATAATATAATGAGTTGATGTCGAGTGCAGTCATTTATTTGCTTCCTCTAGTAATCTTTTGCTGTAGCTCCATTACTTTGATACCAACTTCATCTTTCAGTGAAGGCTTGGAAAAATATTCTGAATACAACAAGAATTAATTAATTTAGCAGCAATGTTTCATGCAGAGAAAATTTAATACAATGACATGGTATTCTATCTAAATGGATACAATTGGCTTTGATTTTATGATGTTATTTGATTTGAATTTCCCAGAATTCCTTCCAGTAATAGCTTTCATGAATGTCAACACAACAACAAAGCACTGCAAATGGATACATTCTGTATATTTACAGGTATGGCACATTCACCATGTACAGTAGAAGTACATGTAATTTACTACTTAGTACAGTAATAAATAATCGGCAGCGATAAAGCAGCCTACATACATGTACAGTCATTTGCAAAAATTCTGGCCGCCACGATATATCAATATCAATATATCGGGTGCATTATGGGTAATTAAATAATACTATTTTGAGTTTCCTAACTTATTAAATGAAGCAAAATACAAACGTAGCACTAAAATAAACATTATACTAATTATTTCTACCAACTTTGCTGGCATTAACCCGCTTTAAGGGGAATTTTCGATTATTTAATTACCCATAATGCACCCGATATATTGATATATTGATATTTCTTAGCGGCCATAATTTTTGCAAATGACTGTAAATCCCAAAGCACTTTATACAAGTCTGTACCAACAACAGTCTGTACACATGTGTGTCTATTTCCTCTTACTCCGAAGAAGTGCTACTATAAACATCAGTAAAGTTAATTACTCTTTTTTGTGGTGTTCTAGATTTCCTTTAATCTTTGAATTCTATGTATTTAATTAATATTTATGAATTAATAACTTACCAGCTGCAAATTCTCTAACATTGTCTGGTCTTTGCTTGAAAACACTCCTAAAGACAAACAAATCACACTCTAAATAACTCTTAATCTATCCAAGGACTAACATGCATACATGTATATTATTTGTTCGATGTGCTGTAACTGGCCATTATCTAGTTTAATAACCTCCAAGCTGAAAGCCCTATATAGTAACAATTAACCAGGTTACTAGTAACTTAGTAGTCATTAACCTGGTCAAGTTACTAACCCAGTTACTGTTTTAAAAACCTTTCTAATAGCCTGTGAACAGGCTCTCCAAGGGGAGGGGGGAAGGGGAGGGGGGGAAGGAAAGGGAGGGGGACTGGGGACGAGGGAAGAGGGGAAGGAGAGCCTGTAAACATTCTTCAGAGAAAACTGTTCCATGATACCAGAATCTGGTATCAGCCTCTGATTGGTCAATTTCATAACAACTGACATTTTGACATTCAGCATGCCCTGTATATGAGCAAGTACAACTGTAAACAAAATGGTAGATTTTTGAGAGAACGAGTTTGAACGTGTGTTAATTGTTAGAGGAGTTAGAACCAATTGAACATGTTATAAGTCTTAAAAGCGAGCAGAAAGCCTGTATAATGTCTACTGCAAGGAAAAATGATGACTTGGGGTATTCGCGAAAGACTGTAGACTGCAAAGCAACCGTCATCGTAGTTACGCCAATCATCCCAGTCCAAACCGAACCGTACCTGAGCATGAATGCAATCGCTTTAGAAGAGACAGTTTGAAGACGAAAAAGAGCTGTGGCAAGGATTTCGATGTGGATATTATTTATTTTCTCATCTCAGAGTAGTGGATCATACCCTGGTTCCAGAGGCTTTGTTAAGCTCTATAATACGATGTACGCCGCGAAGCGGCTTCCTGCGAGCTGCGAAGCAGCGAGAAAGAAATTATATTACAGTATTACATATAAACATGATAAAGCCAAGCTGATGTTTATAGCCTGATGTTAGATCAGTTTTTACTGTCTGTGTAGGATCAAACGGAATATATCGATACTCTAGGCCGGGTCTAGGGACTCTTGTATTGAACGATAACATTTGTATTTCGCTCGTTTATTCGTTGTATTTTACCGGGATTTTATTATGCCAGTAAATTTTAACCGAACTCTTCTTTATATGCGTATGGTTAACTTCGAGCGAGCTGTCAAACTCACATGCAAATTGATCGAAGCATGACGGAAATCATTAGGGGGCGGAACAGGATTCTCTGAAGAATGTTTACAGGCTCTCCCTCCTCTCCTCCTCCCCAGTCCCCCTCCCTTTCCTTCCTCCTCCCCAGTCCCCCTCCCTTTCCTTCCTCCTCCCCAGTCCCCTTCCCTTTCCTTCCTCCTCCCCAGTCCCCCTCCCTTTCCTTCCCCCTCCCCTTTCCCCCTCCCCTTGGAGAGCCTGTTCACAGGCTACCTTTCTAATGGCTGGAACAGTCTTTATAACTGCTATACTACATGTACATTGGCCTTTAATTATGACAACTGTTCAAATGTGGGATCGGTTTGGGGATATGGTGCGTACAATCAGTGAATGTACAAAGCTACACCACAAAGCTTGAAGTTTTGATCTTGCAGGTTTTAAATACAGTTTTGGTGCTACATTGTACATGTATCTGGGCTTTTGTACAACTAGAGACAGATATCTGTAACATTAAGCTAGTTAGCAATGATTGGATGAGGTTGAGCAAAATATTGTGATTTGTCAGTGGCGAGCAGAATAATTATTTACTGATGCCAAAATTGTTTTATCATTCACATTATTTTCTCTCACCTAAAGCAACAACTCTGGAAAAATTCGAGCTGCCATTGTTGAAGAGAACGAAAGCACTTATTCGTAGGAAGTTATCTGCAGTGACGTAGTCGTCTCTCGACCAATAAAAATCCCAGAGAAAATAATGTGAATGACAATAATTATTATTCCAATAGAATAATAGCTTGCCTTCAATATTATTGCAAATGTATCAACAAAATATGAAAACAATATGTGATGACTAGAACTACAGTACATGTACAGTGTATACCACCAAACCAGGTTCTTTGGTTACACATATCAACAACAACAACAACATTGTCATCAACAACAAAACATTGTCATTAACAACAAAACATGGTTCACTATACTTACCCAAGGAAACCAGCTAGCAAACACGACACTTCTGGATGATCTCTTAGATATTTCTCATTGTCAATTCTTGTTGTAATCTTCACACAAAAATCGCATAACAAATCAATAAACAGTGTGTATTATTAAAACTCTATAACTATAAGCTATAAACGAACCCTATTAGCTGATAAGTGACAGTTACAAGTCCAATAAATAAAAAAGATTTAGAGGTGGATTTAGTAGAATTTCCATCCACTGATGTGCGTCATATATGCTCCAGTGTTACTTATACTCAAACACAACTACATGATGCTAACACTAATATTAATATTAATACTACAGTACTAGTACTAGTAGTAAGTTCAGATAGTTACAAATAAGCTTACTGAAATAGTCAGTAAGCTTACCTTGAATTGGTTGAGTTCTTGTTGTTGTTGTTGTGGAGTGAGAGCGCCTGCATCGTGCCCTTCGCTTCCTTCAATATTAAACATGTGTTTATCAAACTGTTGACTGTTCGCCATCTCCTGTAGAACAAGAAAAATCAATACAAATCCATCTTTCTTTCACGATTTTACATCGTCTTTTGAGTTTTCAAAATGGCTGCCAACTGGTTGCTAGGCGAAGACTAGAGCCCACAGTTCTTTGGACAGCGGTGGTTTAAAAGAACACAGGAAACCCAAATCCAACAAAAACAAAAATATATTATAAATATTTGAAAAGAGCACACCAAAGTTAGCAAAAATTGAAATTTGGAACGTATGGTGATGGGCAAGCTGACTCAGGTACTCAAATAAATTGCCAAGATTGAAGTCTAGATCTACTTATCGATATTGCTATAATGTAAATTGTTCTATCGACAAATATTATTTGATAGAAATGCAGCCAAACATATGAGGTCTGTTTTCTTGAAAGGAGTCTTGTTGACGAAGACCCCTTTTGTAGTTCTCAATTATTGTGCTCCTAGCAACAAATTGACCCAAAAATGAAAACCAACACCAAACTGAAGCGTTCTGATCCCGGGGGGGGGGGGGGTGTACCTGTACCACAAAAGTCAGCTGTTACGTAGCACGAGTCCGTACCTTTTAGGGTCCATTGAAGGAACAGAAGAAAGATATTGTCCAGGCACTGATTAAACGATATCAGCACAATCACTTTTTCGCCATATATGGTCATATATGTCGTACCTTTTAGGGGTTGAAATCAACATCGCTTCATGCGTACCTTTTGGGGTCGTTTTCAAAACCGACCGCCGCCGATCACCCCTACCACTTGGACAAATGGAGTACCCCCCCCCCCCCCCCCCCCCCCCCCGGGGGGTTCTGATAGTTTCACGAAAAAAATATATACCGAGTTGCCTACCGAGTTTTTATTATTGTGCACATGCCCGAACTGCAAACAACACCCTAGGTGATTTTGATGTAACATGAGGTTGTAGAATCATGAGAAAGTGAGGGATTCGGACCCGTATCTTGAAGGAATAGTCAAATTTGGAGCTGAAAACAAAATCCTAGGTGATTTTGATACAACAATAATTGAGGTCTGTTTTCTTAAAAGGGGTCTTGTTGACGAAGACATACCCCTTTTGTAATAACAGTTCTCATATATTTAAATATCTGTGTACACTTTGATTTATATAGTCATAAAGGAACTAAGACTCTAGCTGAGCCCCTCCGGCCCTTAATACCATATTAATATCATCCATCCATCTATCCCATTTATTGTTAGCCTTCCTTTTACTCCATCCTTTCCATAATCCTTTTCTCCGTTCTATCTATCTACCCTATCTTTCCTTCTCTCCTTCAATCAACTCATGCATCCATCTATCCACCATTCCTTCCATCCGTTTATCCATCTCATCACTCCATCCATTCATCATATCCATTCATCCATTTATTTATCGATCTAGTCTAACTAGTAAATATATCTTATTAGACAGTTTGATGTGTAGTATGGCTGGATATTTTACGAGTCACGCAGTATTTTGACGAGCCGTAGGCGAGCGTGACATGAGCGTGTGACGTCAATTCTGCGGCTGTTGATTGGTTTGTGGCAAAATCAAGTCAAACTGGTTTTCTGTGGCTTCAAGCGAAGTATTGTGAAAAACAACGAATTACAAGGCTTAATCTTGCTCAAATATTGTATGTTTTCGTCTCAAAGTTCATCAAAAGTACGAAAGGAAGTCTAATCTATCAAGCTGTGGACAATACGAGTGACAAGTGTCTCTCAACACCGAGAATTTTCATCATTTAGGACGAGATTCAGGTTTGTAATTCGGAGAAATCGTTGACATGTAAAAACGTATTGTGAAAAACAACGAATTGTACTTTTGTTTTTGTTTTCTTGGTTACCAAAATGCGAATAAAATATTTGAAAAAGACTGAAAGAAACTGTAGTCTAATTTGTCAAGTTCTCAATTGTAGATATTTAGCTTACACATTTCGAGGTGCAAAAGACCAAACCGAACTGTTTATAAGCTTAATTATTTCTTCTGATTCAATAAAATAACTACAACATTTACTTGGCAATTGGAGACTTTGACTGACCCAGAACAAACGTGTAGTGGTTTTAGCCACTTTATTTAAAAATACAGTACCAGAGAACGATATGTTGAAGCTTGTTTACCGGGACTTGCAGTCATTGTAGAGTCGATGGCCTGACGAGTTCGTGTCAACACAACTAGTTTTCAAAACCGGTTTTTTACTGTACAAATATGGGCAAATATTGTACTCATATTTGTACTCTACGGAGTACAGTTTTTGTATATCTGGATAATAACACTTTATAATCATTTTGTCCTCAGCTAGTAATGCTTTTGTGTGGCTCCAATCTCCAATATTTATTATTATATTTTCATTTATTTCTAATTCTAGTAAAGTCGCTTATAGATTATTATTATTATGGATGTTGTAACCGCTGACAAGTGCTGGATTAGCTCTGTTCTATTATCAACTTACGAACTGCATTACTGAACTAATACCAAGCCACATATTACTTTATAAGTTTGTATGAATAAATTAAACATCCAAGAGAGGTAGTATATAACTGCTAGTGTGACCGTTTTCCGCAAAATGGTGTAAACCGACTGTACTTTTCGCGCGCTTTTGAGTGGCCTGCGCCTGCATGAACTCAGCCGCCTTTAATTTGTAGACGTCAGTAGGTGGTTCGCTTTTCTTCCACTACGCCTGGACGGAACCACCATTTATTTTACCTCACCGGCTTTTCTCTCGATTTGATAACGATAAATACTGTTTATCGCTATCGGAAATCAATTCACTGTATCAACTGGTCGAGGGTTTCATAGTCATGTGATCAGACTGGTGTTTACAGGTGGCGAACACGAGTCACCTGTACACAACCAGGGCCATTTCTGGATGGCTTTGCGGACAGCTAGTTTATTCACAAAGTCAAACTAAAAACTTTTTCTTTTTTTTGTAAATATTTGAATCGATTTTATTTTTTTAGAAAAATAGATGGCGTCAGAATTTTTTCTTGAGTTCCGTCCGCTGACCTTTTTGCCGTCGCGGGCGCTGACATTGGTCGCATTAGGCGGCTGAAAGCAATCAGTCTCTTGGTCCATTTTTTTATATTGAGTTTTTTTAAATATGTTGGAGAATGAAAAATATTAAAAATAAAAATAAAATATAGAAAAGAATTAAAGAGCAAGAAGCCACGGGTTCATAGCTATAAGAAGAGTGTTTGTTTGTTGATGATTGGATCACACTTTATAAATAGAAACACAACAAACCCGTCGCCATTGCTAGACACTGATAGAACTGGAAACTCGGGCGTCCAATGAGTGCCATAGCGATACCTTGTGATGATGATTGTTGCTGCTGCTGTTGTTCATTGTTTAATATATCGAGACAAGTTCAGAGCTGCTTGAAATACGTGTTTATTCTGTTCGTAACCTGGCTGATATGTTTACTACTACTACTACCTGATCTACGTGCAAAGGTTACTGCTAACCATGAGTTGTGTTCGAAAGTCGTCAGTCAAGCTACGTGCAGGGCCTTGTTCGGGTACATTGCCGTGTATCGAGTGTGTTTTGCTATTGGAGTCTTTCATTTCCTCATGGCGTTGTTTCTGATTGGTGCAACGAGCTCTGATAATGGTTCGAGGGCATCGATACACCATGGTCTTTGGCCCGTCAAATGCTTGGTCTTGATTGGTAAGTTCAGTCCATACTTCATCGCTAGCACTATATATCTCACCGCACCAATCATACATAATCAGTTGCATGAAAGCCATCTTCTACGATACGCTTGCAAGCCAGCCAGCGTACTTTAAGATCAGACACATTTCAATCAAATATAAGCAATAGGAAAACAGCAAAGCTAAAAGATCGACAGAGAAACGAAGCACGAGTCAAGCGGTGCTTGCCAGTGCGCAAGAAGATTGCGAGGATTTTTTTGCGCGCTGCGTGAATCAGGTTTGCGCAACTGTTTACTCCGAGATAAAGACCATTACCAGAAATTACGGACATTTTACTCCCGCGATATTATGACCAGCGGTCTACTGGCAGTCCGAAATTCTCCTCGAATTTATATCAAAATAAATCAATTCATCAAAACCAAACTACTCTAAGTTTGTTTAGAAATACCAAGCGTTTGTGTTGTGGTTGATAGATTTAATATTGAAGAGCTTGCTTACGCTCGGCACAGAGTACGAACGACTCACTCTTGACACTTCGAAATTTTAAAAAGAACACAGGAAGCCCAATCCATGAACTATGAGTTTGAATTTCCCGCTTTTAGGAGCCTTCACCTTCTTTGAACAGCAATATCACACATAAAACTACCAGGCTACTAAGTTCTTGTAAAATGTCGGAATCAAACGGCGAAAATTGCTATATTTTGGGTGATTTCTTGGTGATTTCAGGACATTCAACAGCTCAGATGTTTGCTCAAGGCCGTCCGAGAAATAGTGCTTTTTCACTTGTGGTTTGCGGCCTTTTGTATCATCGAAATCATATCATTTTGACGGATTTAGACTTACTGTGAGTTGAGGCAATGTTGGAGATGTCGGCACCGATGGATCCATGCAATCATCGAAAGTTTAAAGCTCGGAAAGTAATGCAGGTAACACTTTTTTTGCTCGATTAAGGGGCATGTATTGTCAAAATTCGTTGTTGTTTTGGATCCATTTTGCGTCCAGTGCAATGAATTAAACGATGCAAAAAAGTTCACAGAATATGTTATAAAGACTATATTTTACGTCTGGAAGTCGGCACCTAAAATTCAAAGCTGTATAAATGTCAAAATTTCAAATTACATTTGAAGTCCCATACATTTCTTTGTGTTGTTGAGCGGCCATTTTGAAATGTCGATCGTACTGAAAACTAATACCGTGACGTCAGATGTCCGTAATTTCTGGTAATGTCTGTTTCTTGGATGTGAACTTACTAGTGTTAATATAATTAATAGTTTGCTTTAATTGATTTTAATTACTCTCTTTCCTGCTATTTCGCCTTTATTGCTTGATGTCAATGAGCTGTTAAAAGTCCTTGAATCTCAAGTCCCGGGTGGGGTACTCCCATACTGGCTCTGGAACAGGGTATACAAATCACTATTTCTGTCGACTGGCACAGGGGTATATTTTACGCTCAGTTTGGCCGGCTCTGGAACAGGTCCAATGTTTTCCATAGTGTCCTAGATTATTCACGATCAAGACTACCACTGCAAAATGACACTTTAGCTACGTTTTTAGTCTGGAACGTACAGGATACATATTTTCGCCATTTTGTACGTCTGGAACAGGTTCAGGGTCTCAGAGCCGACTCAGCGGCACACCCCGAGCACACCCCCGTCCTAAATTTGTGGGAGTACCCCCCGGGCTCAATATACGTATACTCGACTGAGGGACAAACACTGCCCCCCATTTACTTTCAAGCAGAGAGTATTCTATTGAAAAGGTGCAATTCAGCTGATGGAAATTCCTCACCTGACCGAAAATGACGTCTACTATTGATATCAAGCAATGCTCTCGACAGCTTCAATGCGAGTAAATCAGTTAACCTAGTAGTGTATAAGTATGTATTATAATCGTTGTTACCTGGGTTCATTGTCATATTTCCTCATCGTACAGGGCTTGCAGCAGGGATGGTGTTTGTTCCCAGTACCAGTTCGTTGTTTAAAGTTCTGATGTACGTAGCAATGGCCTGTGGATTCATGTTTAACTTAATTGAGGTTGTTTTGCTGGTGGACTTTGTACATCGTTGGTACGATTTGTGTGTAACTAAAACAGAGGATGAATCGACCAAGAAATGTTGGTAAGCCTTGCTATATACACCTATTCGAAAAATCGCTGTCCCCGCCGAAAGCAACAAGCAAGAAGCTGACGACCGCAAAGGGCATTGGGACTTTCTCCTTATTCATTTATTCATCTGTAGACATTTTGACAACATGCATTTTCAAATGGCCGAATAGTTCCAAATGATTGTTATTCCGGCAACGCTCGTAGGGATAACTTCTCAAATACCACGGATAAATAAATTAATTAGGATATTCCCAAAGTCCTTTGCGGTCGTCAGCTTCTTGCTTGTTGCTTTCGGCCCGGACAACGATATTTGGAATATGGTGTATATAGAGTAGAATTTCTTTTGTCGTATCAAAATAACTTCATGATGTAAACCCGGCGGTATGTATTATTGCCAGCACCATAACCGCGCGGCATGCATGTCAGTCTAGATCGAATATTACTGATTTGTGCATTTATGCAAAGATATATGATGCGTAGCATATGGGTATTTTGTCTGCGCATGCGCCAACACAGCATCAGTGACGTCTGAACCATTTTACAGCTCGATAGCTCATTTTTAGGATATTTTGTAGGAGATCTACGCGTTTCTAAAGTTTAAACATCATGAAAATTTACTCATTTTTAAAGACGATAAACACTTCTTCCCCTGGGTATATCTTTGGCCGCTGTTATTTCTTTTGATGGCGAGATATTTTACATTGAAATGCGACTGTGGTGTTTGGAGTTGGATGTTCAGCGTTAATTATTTCTACAATCAAGTATTCTACAGCACTGGATTAACGCTTGGTAATTTTGATGACAGTAAACTTTTAGAATTTTAATGAAATGGTCTTTCAGGTGGACGCGATTTCGAGCTATGGCCCGGTGAATATGTAGAAGTGTTCAATTTAGGTCGAACTTTAACGAGATATTTCTTGAAATTTTTACCGACCCCCAAGTTGGAGATAATTACCACAGCATTCATTCCTTTATATAATTTCAGTTTTTATAGAGAATGGGGCTTCAAAAAATGTATAGCTGTCAGATTTAATAGATTCTTCTCACCCTATACTCGGTGGAATTGATGTTTTGTGTTACTTCTCGAAGCCATGGTTCTATCATATCTTCGTCTATTTCCTTATTCTAAGTCTTTGAAAGTATAAATGAGAGAACAGACTTTGCAGAAAAATTAGTTGTTAAGAAAATTAAAACTTGTTTCCACTGTTTTGCATTGCAATAGTTTTGCTTACCATTTACGGGACTCGCGACGAGCAGAAATGTGGACTCCAAGCATTCAAGTCAAATTATCTTTCGATTTCTACCGACCCCCAAGCTGCTTAATGTTACGGAGGCGAAGATTATTCAATAGTCATTCCATTCATCACAATAAATGATCGACTTTCAAAAAATGCATAGCTCCTGCTATGAATGTTCAAAGTGCATGTATACGGCGAAGACGGCGCCATTGTCATACTGGTTATGACAACTGCAGCATGCCTTCAGCATTGATAAAATAGAATCCATCATTTTAGAGTTGCATATGTTCATATAGACAAGTTAATAAATAAATATATGAGAAAGAACTTCGCCTTCTTGTTTGTTATTCCTGGTATTTAAATTAGCGCGGGATGGCGCTGGATATATGCGCGTGTCAGAGGGTCTTTGTGTTCATGTTGGCATTTCACGCATGCGCAGACAAAATGCCCATGTGCTATGATGCGTAGTATGACTGAGTCAGCTTTAATCTATGTTTCTATTTGTTTCTACAGGAATATGGTGTTGTTATTTAGCACGTTGGTCATGTATCTGTCTGCTATTATCTGTGCAGCAATACTGTACGTCATGTTTACGAGCAACAGTAAATGTACAACCAACAAGTTTTTCATCATCTTCATCTTGTGTCACTGTCTTGTTGCTTGTGGACTGTCAATGCTGCCAGTGGTAAAGAGGGCTCAGTCAAATACAAGTAAGTGAATTTTGATATCTTACGTTTTGACAGTTGGGTTCCCTGTGTATCACCGTCAAAATCAGTCGGGATCCCGCATGAGTCGCGGGATTCAAAGCCTCGTTCATTTATTTTTTTACCGCATGAGAGTTTCTGCTGCTGTTCAAACTAGAAACGAGAAATCTTCGGCTTGAATGAAAACGATCTACTGATATCAAAACTTGATTTTTTTTACGAAGACTTGAGAAGTAGCAAAAGCCGTGTACGAGTATCCTGCCAGAAAACGTTGGATCTAATGTATAGATCTAAATGGTCAAAAACAATGTTAAATGAAGCAAGTAGTCCAAGGACTCAGCAAAGACCAAAACAACGTATATATTTTTTGGTAACTATATTTCGGCAAGCCAGACTAGCCTTCTTCAGGTTATGGAGAGATTTACAAATGGTGAATACAAATATATAGCAGAAGTACATAACTGTATATAGCAGTATTACACAATGAGGCGAAACAGGAGATGATAGATGACGTTAAAACATTACAACATAGATTAAAAGATAAAAACTACAGTTCATCACGCTTATTCAGACCTAAAGGTTCAAGGGTTTTCCCTTTATCTATGAGGTGAGCTTCTCTGGCTTTACGTATCGAGTCCCTCGGCGAAGAAATAAGTTCTAGGGGGATTAGTTGTAAATCATTTGCAGAGTGGTTAGGATTAGAAAGAAAATGTTCAGAGACGGAAGTGGGATTGGATTTAAGGTTTATAGGTGTGTCGATTAGTCGTCTGTGTTCATTAAATCTGTCCTTTAGTCGTCGTTTGGTTTCTCCGATGTATTGTAAATGGCAGCGGTTACATTGTACCATGTATATCAGTCACGTTTTTAGAATTGCAAGTGATGTGGGATTTTATGAGGCGGGCTATAGTCCCTTGAAAATCGTCATTTTGGGCCATTTTTGCGCACTTTGCAAGGGCAGGGCTATATTCCATGGAAAATCATCATTTTGGGTCATCTTTGCGCACTTTGCATGGAAAATCATCAGTTTGGGTCATCTTTGCGCACTTTGCAAGTACTACAGTCCATGGAAATTCGTCTTTTGGGAATTTTAGCGCAGTTTGCATGGGCTATAATCCATGGATAATCAACATTTTGGGCCATTTTTGCGCACTTTGCATGGAAAATCATCAGTTTGGGTCGTCTTTGCGCACTTTGCATGGAAAATCATCAGTTTGGGTCGTCTTTGCGCACTTTGCATGGAAAATCATCAGTTTGGGTCGTCTTTGCGCACTTTGCATGGAAAATCATCAGTTTGGGTCGTCTTTGCGCACTTTGCATGGAAAATCATCAGTTTGGGTCATCTTTGCGCAGTTTGCATGGGCTATATATAGTACATATTATTGTTTAGTTGTCAGTGAAAATGCTAATTCACGGACGTACTCGTCAAACAAACACAAATGACCAAAACTTCTTTATTCGGCTCATCGTTCTTATTGTTCTTGATATATGTTTTCAAATGCGCATGCGTTATATTTCGTCCAATAAGCATCGAGCCTCAAATGGCTGTGACCAGAGCCTTCTCGAGGAGGGACCGAAACCGAGGAGCTCTGGGTACGAGAATGGCATCGGTCTAGAAATGGCTGTGACCAGAGCCTCCGAAGGGAGAGGGGAACGACCGAAGAGCTCTGGGTACGAGAATGAAAATCTACCACTTAATACTGCTAATTACGCATGCATGTTCTACCGAGTCACGCAACGAGTGACCGTTTGTTTAGTTACGTACGCTGCGATGTGTACATTTACTTCTGTTATGACTTCTGCACTATTTTCTGAATTAGCTCCCTAAAATCTGATGATGATTTTCGATTGTATTTTTTCTGTTTATACCCATTCTGAGCTGGTATTGTCGACTGTGGAAATTCTGTTTTAAATTGTGCAAGGTAATAGGCTAAAACTACTCAGCTGGATGACGATACAGAAAACTCGTGGGATATAGCAAAACCGTGGACGAAAATCCTGCTCAGTGGCTAGGAGTTCCAGCTGATCATCCCATCCTCGCTGAAGGGACGCTCAATGAGCGTTTAGTTCTTTCTATTTAATTCGTTTTCTTTTCTTTTATCTTTTATATCTTTTTTTCTGTTGTCTTTCTTTTCTTTTTCTTTTCTTTTTCTGTTCTCTGCTTTTCTTTACACTTTTTAAAAACTTTTCCTTATTTACTTCTCGATTCAACCATGCATCTCTCCCTCCCCCTTGACTAAGTAAGAGATCAATTTGACGCGTCCACACTGATCAAATAACACACTTTTCGATTTGTATAAACCCACTCGACAGTCATAATAATGTTGATTAAATAAGCTTTGGGCCATCGCTGTCTATTCCTCAGTTTAGTCGCTTTGTATTTTCCCGACTTGGAGTAATTTTTCCATGGTCTAGCTATCCCCTTTGCTATATTTGCGTTTGCGTAATTTTAAGCCAAATTTAAGTATTTCCATTGACCTACCCCTTTATGTGTTTTCGCAATTTTAAGACAATTTGGAGTATTTTCATTGACCTCCTCTTTGCGTTTTCACATTTTAAAGCAATTTTATTAAGCCATTTTTCTCGGGAGTAAGTAAACTGATCGAACTAAGACCCTGTAGTGTTTACATGAGAGAGATAACCCTAGCACTAGTCTTTTATTCTGTGTTCCAGGCTCTCTTCAGTCAGCCGTCGTCACGCTGTTTGCGGTGCTGTTAACATGGACAGCGGTTTCCCACGAGCCACACAATGGTTGCACCAATGAGAAGGCGTCTAGTCTCGACACGGGCTTAAGCGTACAAGCCGTCATTAACACCGTTGTAGTACTGGTATTACTTCTTTATGGGAGTCTCTCGTCATCCCAGGCAAGATTAAAGCAAAGTGAGTCGACCATAAACCTAACTTTTCTTATTCTTCGCATGGCTATGATAGTAACCATTAGCAACGAAGTGATTTAAAAAAACAAAAACAAAGTGATTCTAATGACGTCATCAATTTTCAGGAATGTGGCCAATCACAGAAGAGAGGAAAGACGAAGATCTGTACAGTTATTCGCTCTTCCATTTTGTGTTGTTCCTTGGCTCCTTTCACATCATGATAAGCTTTACAAACTGGTACAGCCCTGACAGCAAGCATTTTACGCCCTCGTGGCTTGCAACCTGGGTCAAAATGGGCGCCTGTAGCGTCTGTATGTGGATATATCTATGGACGCTACTCTCGCCGCTCTTTAGATCTGAAGATTGCAACGACAGAGAAGAGAAACGAGTTCAAAATGAACTCCCCACCAACACTACGGGCAACACAAAACAGCATTCTTCTCCAGAGAAGGTTTTAGCGAAGCCAAACACACTTGAAAATGGTAAAGCAACAGTAGATCCGCCCACAAGACCTCCAAGCTTGCTTGGTAGGGAGAAAGATTGTCAATCTCCCTTTACGGTAGATGAGCTAAATAACGTACGAGTAACGCATGGTAGCATGAGCCGTAAAGGCTCGCTACGTCAAGCCACGCCCGAGACAGATGGTCAGAAGGAAATGATCAGACTTGAAGGGAAAGTCATGCGACTACAAGAAAAAATAGCGAAACTACAAACAAAAGTAGCAACTTTGCAAGGCCTGAAAATTTGAATTAAAACCGGATCAACCGGTTCTCACGTGAGAATTCCTTACCCATAACACCTTGGTGGATCATGCATTGCCGACTATCATATCGAGCAGGGACTGGATACGAGTCCCTAAATTGTGGTAATCAACACGCAAGACCCACATAGCCAGACAGAGCACATCGAGTTAAGCAGAATCCCAAAGTTTGGGGTTAATCGGGTCAATATTGAACGACTTACAGCCAATCAAAAATGATCTGAATTTACAGAGAAATGTATGGATTTGCCGGACAACTGTCCGTTGCTCCATACATTTCTTTGTAAATTCTAGCATATTTGAATGGCCGTAAGTCGTTCAATATTGACTCGATTAACACCAAACTTTGGGATTTTGCTTAACTCGATGTGCTCTGTCTGACTATGTGGGTCTTGCGTGTTGATTATCACAATTTAGGTACTCGAAACCCAATCCCTGCTCGATATGAAAGTCGGCAATGGTGTTAAATACTAGAAGGTGGGGATAGGGAAAGGACGATAATACATAGGTCCATGCTGCAATATAAGTTTTCATTTATTTACGATGTATTTATCAATTACACAATGACATATTTATAGACTAAACACCGAACTAACTATTATTTTAAAGTCTCATTTAAAATTCAATAGTATTTGACCTTTGACCAAGGTGTTGAAATTGAAATAAATACATTCTTATTTTGAGAATGATATCGATTAATTGGAATGGGAAATTATAATATTATACTAGTGATAACTTGCAAGAACTTCATCACAAAAACACACGTTATTATTGTCATGTGGGAAAAAACCCGCTCGCTCTGGACCAGTGTGAAATCCGTGCGAATTTCGATTAAATTTCGCTTAAATTTCGCGTGAATGTCGTGTGAATTTCGTCTAAATGTCGTGCGAATTTCGTGATAATGTCGCTCGCTCTGGACCAGTGTGAATTTCGTGCGAATTTCGTGCGAATTTCGTGTAAATTTCGCGTGAATTTCGTGAAAATGTCGTTCGAATTTCGTGTAAATGTCGTGTGAATTTCGTGTAAATGTCGTGCGAATTTCGTCTAAATGTCGCTCGCTCTGGACCAGTGTGAATTTCGTGCGAATTTCGTTTAAATTTCGCGTGAATTTCGTGTAAATTACACGAACATTTACACATTATTTACACGAGTCAAGAGAGCGCGTCTTACCCAGTGAAAGGGTGTCTTGGCTCAGTGGTTAATCGTCTCGTTGCCTATTGATTGGGGACAAGACCTAACCATACTTCACAGGGGTTTAAACGTTAAATGGGAACTAATAAATTTTGTTAAAATAAACTCTATATCGAAAGCATCGACTGACTCTGTATATATTTCTGGATCAAATCTTCTCGATGTAGTTTGATGGGAAAAGTCCCTCTTTCCCTCTCAGCTTGCCCGTCCACCAGCCAGATGGATCTGCGAAGACAAAGTTGACATAGTTAGTGGAGTTGATCGACACAATGTAGCATCTCTTAAGCACACGCACGCAAAAGCGTACGCACAGCGCACGCATGCACAAGCACGCAAAAGGCACGCACGCACGCAAAAGGCACCCACCCACGCACGCACAAGTACACGCACAGCGCACGCACTGGCAGCGCACGCACGCAAAAGCGCACACAGCGTACGCAAAAGCGCACGCACGCACAAGTACACGCACAGCGCACGCACTGGCAGCACACGCATGCAAAAGCGCACACACAGCGTACGCAAAAGCTCACACACGCACAGCGCACGCACCAGCACACGCACGCAAAAGCACACGCACGCAAAAGCGCACGCACGCAAAAGCGCACGCACGCACAAGTACACGCACGCAAAAGCGCACACACGCACAAGTACACGCACAGCGCACGCACGCACCAGCACGCAAAAGCGCACGCACGCACAAGTACACGCACGCAAAAGCGCACACACGCACAAGTACACGCACAGCGCACGCACAAGTACACGCACGCACGAACATATGTCCGGTGAAAACGGTAGGATGCAAGCACAAGCGCAAGCATAAGGAAATAAAAAAAAGATCCTTGTGCTTATGTCGGGTCCGTTTTCACAGTGGAATAAGGCCTCTTGTGCTTGTAGCTAGTGAAAATGAGGCTTGAGCGACCACAACAAGGGCGATCGCTTATGGGAGGTCGAACCGTTATGTATTTGGCTTAGTCAAGAGTGGTGGTTTAAGGGAGGTTCCTACCTTCTTTAACGATTTCAATAATCTCATCAGGTTGGAATGTCAACTCATCGACGTCTGAAGCGTCATACGCGTACAGCGTTTTACACTGTGGGAGAGTGGGTTTGGGAGCAAGGCGTGGCTTCGATGGGGCGGGGGGCTTACGTAGTTTCTTCTTTGAACTCTCTCGTTGAACACTACAATAAAAACGTATCAGTTGAAAGCATTTCAATACACAAACAAAAACACCCTCCCTCCCTCCCTACGTCAATTCGTGCAGGGAAAGTAATATCGAAATGAGACGGTAGTTGGAGGGAAGATGGGGGATTGGATTGAGACGGGGGTTGGAGGTGAGATAGGGGTCAGGTTAAGATTGAGATGGGTGGCGGAGGAAAGACAGGGGATTGGGTTGAGATGGGGGTTGGAGGTGAGATAGGGGTCAGGTTAAGGTTGAGATGGGCGGTGGAGGAAAGACAGATGATTGGGTTGAGATGGGGGTTGTAGGGGAGATAGGGGTCGGGTTAAGGTTGAGATGGGCGGTGGAGGAAAGACAGGTGATTGGGTTGAGATGGGGATTGGAGGGGAGATAGGGGTCGGGTTAAGGTTGAGATGGGCGGTGGAGGAAAGACAGGGGATTGGGTTGAGATGGGGGTTGGAGGGGAGATAGGGGTCGGGTTAAGGTTGAGATGGGCGGTGGAGGGAAGACAGGGGATTGGGTTGAGATGGGGGTTGGAGGGGAGATAGGCATTAGGTAAAGGTTAATAATAATTGAGACATGGGGTGGAGGGGAGACGGGTTGGGTTGAGATGGGGGACAGAGAAGAAACAGGGGATGTAGGGTGAAAGCAATCCAGTTTTATTTTAGACTCCCCTCCCCCAACCCTACCAAGTATCCCCTTGGTGTCCAAGGATGCTTTGGTGCCCAACAAAGTTTATTATTTAAGAGATATTCTTCAGTGATTTTAAGTGGAAATGGTGACGACCTACCCTTACAACAACGGTGTACAGTTATGGCTTCAGTATTTAAATATTTTAGTGTTTTAATATTTGGGTTGAGTTTAAAGTGATATTGTAATCTTTAGATGTTCGGTTTTATTGTTTGTCAGCGTTATCTACTATCGAGCACCGATGGGATATCCATGATGCTTAGCATGAAGGTCACTCATTAGCATATAACATGTTTTATGCTAATAGATAGTTCCTATGGCAACTACCTTGTTGGTCAGAAACAATGAAATATTTTTGAATGAGAAATTTTCCCTGAGAAACATTCTATTGTTCTGACCAACAAGATGGCCACCGTAGGAACCGCCTACAGAAGAAACGTTGTGTGTCAAACATTCATATTCTTCACACTTAAAACTTGTGTGTATCCTCTTCATTTGATAGCACAACTTTGTTTAGGAAATTTAATTTGGTTTAACCGAATATATCAATACTAATCAGACCTGATTTTCTTTAGCCGAATATATCAATGCAGATATCAGCATGCTGCTATCGAGGTACTTCCTAGAATAACAAGGTTGGTTAAAATGGTGGTTCTTTCTAGATACCAGATTGGCATGTCACGGCGGACGATAGTTGCAAATTGTACGTGAAAAGATTTCAAAGTGGCACACTGAATCGATAGCTGGTATCTATGTTGCCAATCCAACACTGAATGGGAAATGGGTTGTACAGTAACTGAACAAAGTGAAAGACAATTCTGAAGTCAGGTTTCATGATATTTTATCACGTAAAAAAAGATAAAAATGTCAGAGACAAGATATGTTTGTTTGTCTATTCATTGAGAGACAAAATACACTTTTTAAATAAAGTGAAAGATAGTGGTTAACACTAGATTCGAAAAGATCTCGCATATTATCTTAATTCGAAGATTAATATTTCGCCTGTCATTAAAGATACACAGACAGATTTAAAATAAAACAGACACAACTCACAAAGCATCATGGGTATCAATGGGTGGATAGTGTGTTTACGATTTTATTTGTAGTTTTGGGGTTAGGTTTTTATTTCGTCATTGTTGTGAAAGCTCACCTTTCATCATTATCATCATTATCACTATCGTCAAAATCATCATCGAATTCATCGTCATCACTACTAAAATAGTCGTCCTCCGAGTAGTTAATGTTGTGGTTAATGTCTGGGTACTTGCCACTAGACCAGTCAAAGTCAGAGGAATCTAGTGTCATCGCATCACTGTCCTGTGAGCTTTTACTGGGAGATCTGTCCACACCATGCTGTGCTATTCGCCTCAAGTATTCCAGTAATTCACCGCTTGCCGGTCCATTATCTTTGCAGCTGTTCTTAACGTCGTCATTAGTCTTACTGCACGTGTCATGACTGACTTGAGAAGTACTTGTTGTTCTTGGAGAAGAAACCTTTTTAGGGACCGGAGGAGCAGGCCTTTTAGGAATGCGTTCTGTAGTACCGTTGGCTTGTCCAGACGAGTTGGAAACTGATTTAATAGCACATTCCAGAGGTGGTGGTGGGGCAGGCCAAAAGGTCTTTTTAAGATCCGAGTCTGGGCTTTCAAAAGAGTTGATAGGATCTCCCTTGGTGGAATCGACTGGTAGCTCAGGGAGCTTGGGTTGATGCAGAGCTTGGCTGATGGACTAATACCGTGTGCTGTATGAGAGAACCTTTGAACTTTACTTTGTCTTTACCATCTAAGTCATACGTCTGCTTGACATCAGAAGGTTTATCTGGTTCTGATTCCACAGGAAATGACGTCAAGAAAACGCCATTTCTTTCTACCGTAGAAATGTTAGCACCGTTTGAGGCTGAGACATTAGGTACCTTGGCACTTGGTACACGATCTTTGAGTGTTCCACTTTTCTTCAAATCTGCACTGTTGTTGTTTTTCGTATTCTGTAGACGGTTCTTCAGGATACTTCTTAAATTGGCTTTGATGGTCTGTTCAGAGATCTGTTTCGGCTGCTCGTGTGAACTTTCCGTCGAGGTATTCTGCAGAGCAGCTTGTGGAGGAATGTGTACTGGTTTGAGAGGACAAGCCTGTTGCGTCTTTGGTGGGCAAACATTCACTTGGTGTTGAACGGACGAGGAAGACTGTCGATGCTGGTCCGTCGTTGACTGCTGCATTGTAGCATTACTTGTTCTTGTTGCTAATAGAGTGGTAAGGTTTTCCATGCTTACATAATCGTCATTGTGCATGCTCTTCTTCTTCCTTTGAACAATGGAAGTTAACTCTGCTTTAAGTGCAGGCACCTGGCTCGGCAGCTTGGCGTTGAATGTCGAGAAAGCACCACTTTCTGGACCTGATTCAGTGATGACTTCATACTTCGCGGTTGGTAGTGTGCTCAGCAATTTACTATGCCTTGGACTCGTCACTGCTATTCGATAACTCGCAGTTCGATAGCCAAATGGAATGGCACCCTGTTTCTGTACAGCATTGAAATAATCGGCATTGGCTTTTCTGTTCCGTTCAACAGCGAAGTAATCCTCCATGTTGAATTCGTGGGCTGTGGCGGGACGACGAGGACGATGCTGCTTTGCTGCTTTGTTGTCCATATTGTCTGTGGTATAACCGACAAACTTCTCCTCAGACCTGGGATCCATGTTGAATTCGTGAGCTGTGGCGGGTCGACGAGGACGATGCTGCTTTGCTGCTTTGTTGTCCATATTGTCTGTGGTATAACCGACAAACTTCTCCTCAGATCTGGGATCCATTCCTCTGCTAGTTGGTCTGTAAACAGGGCTCTCGCCCTCAGGCTTTGTATACGACAGATGAGTAGCTCTATAATGCACACTATCGGGTCTGGAAAACTTCTCTTGCTGCTGTGCGATGCATTGTTCTCTGGCATAGTACGCTGAATCGATTGCCATCTGTGAGGCCATGTCGGCAGTCGATTTGTTCTTCCGCAAAGTAGACATGCCAAAGTCGGTACTACACATGTCGTACGTGGTTACAGGACGCTGTTGTATAGGTTTTGTGGATCTGTACTCAGCAAAACGTACTGTTTCTAGCCGTTGATCGGTAGAATACTGCTGATCCTTCACGATGATCTCAGCATAATCAGGATCACTGTATTTCTTTCGCTGAACCGGTCTTTGTAACGTTCCATAGCTTGCTTCTGGTCCTTGGAGCAACGTGGCTCGAACTGCTTCATAATGTCTATGCGATCTTTCTTTCTGCACTGCATCACCCTCGCCAAACGACACAGATTTGGCCCGCACTTTAACTCGTTCAACGCTTTTCCCACTACCAGCCGAATAGCTTGCACAGCCACGATTTGGAATACGAGTGACTCTCCCAAGACCTGGGTTGGCACGGTTAAATCTGTTCATAGATGTTACTTGGTTAGCAACAGAAGAAAATGATTATACAAGTCAAGTGGTTTAACGTTCTAGTACAGTACAGTAGAGAGGAAAACTCACATCAAGTTATAACCCGATTTATTTACGTTTAACTGTTTGTTTAACTGGGGTCCGTGTTGTAAGGGAAGGTCTTTGGTTTATGCTTTGGACAGTACCTGTAGTTTATATTTCCTCTGCTTTTAGTTTGCTCACTGACAATCACAATTATTTATCTTAGTAATACTTTGAATATGAAGGCTTACGTTATCTTGAAATTGAGTCAAGATTATTTTAACGCACATTGTTATAAGTTACTTAGATGTAATATTTATAATACAGCTTCATTCACTGGATGTTTGGAACCCTTAAGTAATATATCCCCATAAAATCATTAGACAAGCTACCTCAACCAACCAAAATAGTGCATGCACAAATAAAACAAATAAAAGTCAAACAAACAAACAAACAAACAAACAAACGAATGAACAACAAACAAACGAACAAACAAAAGTTATACAAAACAAACAAAAACAAATGAACGAACAAGTAATTGCTTGCAATTAGTTTGCCTAAATCCCAACATCTAGTAGTATAAATGTCCTTGGAAATTACCAAGGCTGGCAGCGATGTTTGCTGAGAAGAACTATCAACTGTCATGATGATAGTGTCTGTGTGAAGTACCAAATGGAGACTATATTTTCACCATGTCTGTTTTCATTAATGATCCACCTTCGGACGGCTCGATCCTTGTAATGAAGCTTGCAATTTCCATCTTCCTTTGTCTGCTTCACACTTGCTAGGAAGAAGCTGCAATCATGTCTGATACAACATAATATGCCCACTGCTACAATCTTCCTACGGATGCTTGAACCTGTTATGGCTACTGCAATTTCCATCTTCCGATGGATGCCTAAACCTTGTATGGCTGCTGCAATCTCCATCTTCCTACGGATGCTTGAACCTTGTATGGCTGCTGCAATCTCCATCGTTCTAAGGATGCTTGAACCTTGTATGACTGCTGCAATCTCCATCTTCCTACGGATGCTTGGACCAAGTATGACTCCTGCAATCTTCATCTTCCTAAGGATGCTTGGACCTTGTATGACTGCTGCAATCTCCATCTTCCTACGGATGCTTGGACCTTGTATGACTGCTGCAATCTCCATCTTCCTACGGATGCTTGGACCTTGTATGACTGCTGCAATCACCATCTTCCTACGGATACTTGAACCTTGTATGGCTACTGCAAGCTCCATCTTCCTAAGGAAGCTTGGACCTTGTATGGCTACTGCAATCTCCATCTTCCTAAGGATGCTTGAACCTTGTATGGCTACTGCAAGCTCCATCTTCCTAAGGAAGCTTGGACCTTGTATGGCTACTGCAATCTCCATCTTCCTAAGGATGCTTGGACCTTGTATGACTGCTGCAATCTCCATCTTCCTACGGATACTTGAACCTTGTATGGCTACTACAATCTCCATCTTCATTTTAAAGGATGCTTGAACCTTGTATGACTGCTGCAATCTCCATCTTCCTACCGATGCTTGGACCTTGTATGACTGCTGCAATCTCCATCTTCCTAAGGATGCTTGGACCTTGTATGGCTGCTGCAATCTCCATCTTCCTAAGGAAGCTTGAACCTTGTATGGCTGCTGCAATCTCCATCTTCATTTTAAAGGATGCTTGAACCTTGTATGGCTACTGCAATCTCCATCTTCCTAAGGATGATTGGCCCTTGTATGGCTGCTGCAATCTCCATCTTCATTTTAAAGGAAGCTTGGACCTTGTATGGCTACTGCAATCTCCATCTTCCTAAGGATGCTTGGACCTTGTATGGCTGCTGCAATCTCCATCTTCATTTTAAAGGATGCTTGAACCTTGTATGGCTACTGCAATCTCCATCTTCCTACGGATATTTGAACCTTGTATGACTGCTGCAATCTCCATCTTCATTTTAAAAGATGCTTGAACCTTGTATGACTGCTGCAATCTCCACCTTCCTACGGATGCTTGAACCTTGTATGGCTACTGCAATCTCCATCTTCCTACGGATACTTGGACCTTGTATGACTGCTGCAATCTCCATCTTCCTACGGATGCTTGGACCTTGTATGGCTACTGCAATCTCCATCTTCATTTTAAAGGATGCTTGAACCTTATATGACTGCTGCAATCTCCATCTTCCAAAGGATGCTTGGACCTTGTATGGCTGCTGCAATCTCCATCTTCCTACGGATACTTGAACCTTGTATGGCTACTGCAATCTCCATCTTCATTTTAAAGGATGCTTGAACCTTATATGACTGCTGCAATCTCCACCTTCCTACGGATACTTGAACCTTGTATGGCTACTGCAGTCGCCATCTTCCTAAGGATGCTTGAACCTGGTATGACTGCTGCAATCTCCATCTTCCTACCGATGATTGGACCTTGTATGACTGCTGTAATCTCCATTTTCCTAAGGATGCTTGAACCTGGTATGACTACTGCAATCTCCATCTTCCTACGGATACTTGAACCTTGTATGACTGCTGCAATCTCCATCTTCCTACGAATGCTTGGATCTTGTATGACTGCTGCAATCTCCATCTTCCTTTTAAAGGATGCTTGAACCTTGTATGACTGCTGCAATCTCCATCTTCCTACGGATGCTTGAACCATGTATGGCTGTTGCAATCTCCACCTTCCTACGGATGCTTGAACCATGTATGGCTGCTGCAATCTCCATCTTCCTACGGATGCTTGAACCTTGTATGGCTGTTGCAATCTCCACCTTCCTACGGATGCTTGAACCTTGTATGGCTGCTGCAATCTCCATCTTTCTAAGGATGCTTGAACCTTGTATGACTGCTGCAATCTCCATCTTCCTACGGATGCTTGGAGCTTGTATGACTGCTGCAATCACCATCTTCCTACGGATGCTTGGACCTTGTATGACTGCTGCAATCCCCATCTTCCTACGGATGCTTGGACCTTGTATGACTGCTGCAATCTCCATCTTCCTACGGATGCTTGAACCTTGTACGACTGCTGCAATCTCCATCTTCCTACGGATGCTTGGACCTTGTATGACTGCTGCAATCTCCATCTTCCTACGGATGCTTGAACCTTGTATGGCTGCTGCAATCTCCATCTTCCTACGGATGCTTGAACCTTGTATGGCTGCTGCAATCTCCATCGTTCTAAGGATGCTTGAACCTTGTATGACTGCTGCAATCTCCATCTTCCTACGGATGCTTGGACCAAGTACGACTCCTGCAATCTTCATCTTCCTAAGGATGCTTGGACCTTGTATGACTGCTGCAATCTCCATCTTCCTACGGATGCTTGGACCTTGTATGACTGCTGCAATCTCCATCTTCCTACGGATGCTTGGACCTTGTATGACTGCTGCAATCTCCATCTTCCTACGGATGCTTGGACCTTGTACGACTGCTGCAATCTCCATCTTCCTACGGATGCTTGGACCTTGTATGACTGCTGCAATCTCCATCTTCCTACGGATGCTTGGACCTTGTACGACTGCTGCAATCTCCATCTTCCTACGGATGCTTGGACCTTGTATGACTGCTGCAATCTCCATCTTCCTACGGATGCTTGGACCTTGTATGACTGCTGCAATCTCCATCTTCCTACGGATGCTTGGACCTTGTATGACTGCTGCAATCTCCATCTTCCTACGGATGCTTGAACCTTGTATGGCTACTGCAATCTCCATCTTCCTACGGATGCTTGAACCTTGTATGGCTACTGCAATCTCCATCTTCCTACGGCTACTTGAACCTTGTATGGCTGCCACAGTCGCCATCTTCCTAAGGATGCTTGAACCTTGTATGGCTGCCACAGTCACCATCTTCCTACGGATACTTGAACCTGTTATGGCTGCTGCAATCTCCATCTTCCTACGGATGCTTGAACCTTGTATGGCTGCCACAGTCGCCATCTTCCTAAGGATGCTTGAACCTTGTATGGCTGCCACAGTCGCCATCTTCCTACGGATGCTTGAACTTTGTATGACTGCTGCAATCTCCATCTTTCTAAGGATGCTGGAACCTTGTATGACTGCTGAAATCTCCATCTTTGTAAGGATGCTTGGACCTTGTATGACTGCTGCAATCTCCATCTTCATAAGGCCATTTCACCCTTTCATCACTGCTGCACTGTTTGTGTTCTCATGGCTATGTCAACATTGTATGGTTGGCACAATAGCATCGATATTTGATCCTACATGGCCAGGCCTCTCAGTTATCGACCAACAGCATCGATATTTGATTGGTAGGCAAATGATGAAATGACAGAGTGCACAACAGACATGGAAACACGTTACTTACATTCAAGAAAAAAGTAAAAGCTATTGACAACATCAAGATAAACGACAACATTAACAAACGAGAACATTAACAAAGAGTCTAATCTGATTGTCTGCCTATCAATAGTTTCAAACTAACTTACCCACACACTCCTGAATCGGGTGTTTGCATAAACGCAGCGTGAACATCGACCTGTGATTGACGTTTAGCTAAGTGGTGTGCACCAGACGATGGTAGGTGGGGCTGCTTTGCAGACTGTCTGAAGGCGTTTGAAGCACCTCGTTGACGGGTCTGGGGATAGGCATATCCTGACGGTGCTCGTCCAGCAGGTGCAGCACGCTTTGGCTTGGCTGGACTGTGACTGACATGCGGTAGTCTTCCTGGTCCTTACAAAGACAAGTCAAAGTATTAACATACAGTCGAACTTACGCTAACGGCATCTCCCGTAAGTGGACACCTCCACTAAGTGGACACCTCCCGTAAGTGGCCACCTCCCTTTAGTAGACACCTCCAGTAAGTGGACACCACATCCCAAAGGTCCTGAACGTTCCTTTCTCCTCTAAAACAATGCTTTTATAACCTCCCGTAAGTGGACACCTCCAGTAAGTGGACACCACATCCCAAAGGTCCTGAACGTTTCTTTCTCCCCTAAAACATTGCTTTTATAACCTCCCGTAAGCGGACAGCTACACTAGGTTCCAAGGGTGTCTACATACGGGAGGTTCCACTGTATTGTAATGAAACAATGAGCAACAACTGAAGCCGTGTATGTAGAGTAATAATGATTATAAATGTACACAATAGTACTAAATGCACTATTGTATGGGGATTATACAGTGAGCAACACAAGAGTCGTTTCGAGTGAGTGGGAAACCTACGGCACGGAGTTACCGTACGGAATCGAAGACATCTATTCAGCCGCAATATCATTGCTCAACCAATCCGAATTCTTGGACACCGCACCGCACGAACCGTACCGTAACTACTTCCCACTCATACGAAAAGTACTGTAATACTTAATTTCCTTACTGGTATCCTTTGGTAACCCGGTTGCGATGCTGACAATCAACGATTTCCCAGACGCCTTCAGGAATGGAAACTCTGTATCGCCCTTGGAGAATGCGATTGCTCTCGTACCTCCACCACCCCACCCTTCCTTTTTGACAGCGAAAGTGATACTATGAAGGCAAATAATGTTGATTAGTAAAGCAACTTATAGGTAACTGATAATGGGATTGGTTGAAATACATCTTGAAGCTGAGTTGTCCTCCTGGTACACTAATCTTTGGACCGTTATTTCTATCTTACGCTGTCGTCCTGGTACACTAACCTTCCCGTTATCTCATCTCTATCTTAATTGTCGTCCTGGTACACTAACCTTGCCATTATCTCTATCTTAAGTTGTCGTCCTGGTACACTAACCTACTCGTTATCTCTATCTTAAGTTGTCGTTCTGGTACACTAACCTTGCCGTTATCTCTATCTTAAGTTGTCGTCCTGTTGTATCTTGGAATTTGGACGCCAATAGAGTGAGGAATTCTGTCTTAAAAACAGTCTCCAGTACACTGTCATACTCGGGCACATGAAGAGCTATGAAATCATCCTGCAAATGACTAGTAAAGACAGTCCTTCTATTAATACATGTACTTCTAGATATCAAACATGTCATACGACATTACCTGAGCGATACTGATATGACGGATTTGATGTCCAGTTTTCGTTTGACCACTTCGTATACTCTGCCTTTCTCTGGGCCTTTCTTCACCTGTATTATCACACAATAGAAATGCTATCAATGATATGGTGTATACCTTATCAATCCAGGTACGCATCCCAGTGCAATTTAGCCTGCGAATACAGCCGCTTTTTTTCGAAAAAAAGCGGCTGTATTCGCAGGCTAAGTGCAATTCGAAGTTTGGATTATTCATGGTTTTTTAGTTATACTATAATTTATTCCATACCTTCTCTCGTCCAATGAGATAAATGTGCTTGCTTGATAACAGTAGATCTCGTTTAGTTGCTTTGAAGCGACGGTCATATTTATTCACCGTGGCTGCAAACTCAATTCTCTCGCGTTTTTCTAAGCAAACAAACAAATACAATAAACTTTAGTAGTCATTGACTGAAACAGGTTTTACCAGTTGTGACTTGTTCATCAAACTCGAAATTCTTGTTTTCTATTATTTGTGTAATCAATAACCATGGTTGCCTTTTCTGTTAGCTTGCGCGCACTGTTTCTTGGTTCCTTGTAATAATAATGGAGTGATCACGTGATCGAATTGGAGAGCCAATGAATATCTTGGATTTTGGACAGTGAACGAGTTTTGAATAACGTACACTTTAACCCTGATAATGGCTGGAAGCTTGGTACAATAACTTAATATTAATTAACACGGTGTAGCGTAGATATGTTTTTTCCCTTGTAAAATAAAGTTTATTATTATTATTATTATTATGATTCAAAGCTACTACAGATCCTTACAACTTTTATAGTCCTCGAGTGGGAAGGTTACGGTACCGTCCCGTATTGAAAGAGTTTGATCGGATGAGATGCATCTGCACGCT
>JAUJYZ010000267.1:7500-57500 GCA_033675265.1 Actinostola sp. cb2023 | reverse complement strand
TAGGGTTAGATAATCTCTTACTTAGACACACAGTCACATCTAGTTATACATGAATGTAGTAGGGAGGTGTGTCATAGAAGGGTGTCTATCATAGAGGGGTGTCTGTCATAGAGGAGTGTCTGTCATAGAGGGGTGTCTGTCATAGAGGGAATGTCTGTCATAGAGGGGGTGTATGTCATAGAGGGGGTGTTTGTCATAGAGGACATGTCTGTCATAGAAGGGTGTCTGTCATAGAGAGGTGTCTGTCATAGAAGGGTGTCTGAGGGGAATCTGTCATAGAGGGGCGTCTGTCATAGAAGGGTGTCTGTCATAGAGGGGAATCTGTCATAGAGGGGTGTCTGCCATAGAGGGGTGCCTGTAATAGAGGGGTGTCTGTCATAGAGGTGTGTCTGTCATAGAAGGGTGTCTGTCATAGAAGGGTGTCTGTCATAGAGGTGTGTCTGTCATAGAGGGGTGTCTGTCATAGAGGGGTGTCTGTCATAGAAGGGTGTCTATCATAGACGGATGTCTGTCATAGAGTGGTGTCTGCCATAGAGGGGTGCCTGTAATAGAGGGGCGTCTGTCATAGAGGGGTGTCTGTCATAGAGTGGTGTCTGCAATAGTGGTGTCTGCCATAGTGGTGTCTGTCATAGAGGACATGTCTGTCATAGAAGGGTGTCTGTCATAGAGAGGTGTCTGTCATAGAGGGGTGTCTGTCATAGAGGGGTGTCTGTCATAGAAGGGTGTCTATCATAGACGGATGTCTGTCATAGAGTGGTGTCTGCCATAGAGGGGTGCCTGTAATAGAGGGGCGTCTGTCATAGAGGGGTGTCTGTCATAGAGTGGTGTCTGCAATAGTGGTGTCTGCCATAGAGTGGTGTCTGTCATAGAGGACATGTCTGTCATAGAAGGGTGTCTGTCATAGAGAGGTGTCTGCCATAGAGTGGTGTCTATCATAGACGGATGTCTGTCATAGAGTGGTGTCTGCCATAGAGGGGTGCCTGTAATAGAGGGGCGTCTGTCATAGAGGGGTGTCTGTCATAGAGTGGTGTCTGCAATAGTGGTGTCTGCCATAGAGTGGTGTCTGTCATAGAGGGGTGTCTGTCATAGAGTGGTGTCTGCAATAGTGGTGTCTGCCATAGAGTGGTGTCTGTAATAGAGGACATGTTTGTCATAGAAGGGTGTCTGTCTTAGAGAGGTGTCTGTCATAGAAGGGTGTCTGTCATAGAGAGGTGTCTGTCATAGAGGGGTGTCTGTTTAAAGAGTGTTCATTGTTCATTCTTACTTTTCACTGCTCTGCATCAGCTCAATCAAATCTTTAAAAAGAACATCTCGATTTCTTTCACAAAAACCTTCACAATCATACGATACCTGCCAATGACACCAAACTTGTTACAATAATTTATCCAGTAACGTATATTGTATACACCAAGTTCAATTCAATGAGGGTTTATCATGTAATATCAAACCTCATAGGACAAAAAAATGATTATCATAGCTGGAAAGAGCTCGTTGAAATTAGTAAAAATGTGAAGTTTGGAAAAGATCGCTTCACAAACTGCGAAGATATGAATTTTCAAAAATCGAAATTTTGTATGAAAACCTTTGGAAATTTACGCTTGGAGGCAACTCTTGCCTCCAACAAAGGTTTTCATACAAAATTTCGATTTTTGAAAATTCATAATTTCGCAATTTGTGAAGCGATCTTTTCCAAACTTCACATTTTTACTAATTTCAACCAGCTCTTTCCAGATATGGTAATCATTTGTTTGTCCTATGTCTCCTATAAGTTTTGAAATTACGTGATAAACCCTCATTAGTCACCCTTGACTCACAGGTGTGACCCCAGAGAATCATGGGAGATACTGTTTACCAAGTCTTTCTACCTAAATTCTCTGACATTTCGATGAAAAATTCAGCCTCTCATTTTGACTGTCACTTGAATTTGCTTCACCGCAATGTTCTTGTTTAGTACAAAACATTCATGAAGAATATGGCTGCAAATAGAAACTCCCATGATCCATCAGCATTGCACCTTTCACGATTACGATTTATTTATTATTATTTATTTAACCTAGAAGGCCCAGTGGAAGATTAGCTATGCTAAACTGGTGCATTTTTTAAATATTTTTATATTAACCTTCTTTAAATAAAGTTCATTCATTCATTCATTCAGGATTTTCTGGCCCGGAAAAACGAGTCTTTGCAAATTGATATTACATATTGCTGGTTTGCAGTGACGTCATGTATGGCAGCCATGTTGGTTCCTGATAACAAAGTATTCCTCAATATAGCTTCTCTTGTTTGTACTTCCAACATGACCGCTGCATCTTTGTACTTTAAATTACCAGGGATTGACTGCAAACCAGCAAGAACATTTTAAGTGATCTCTGATCAAAATCTAAATTCTCCTCGAGATTCTTTGAATTTCATAGGAGAATTTGGGTTTTGGTCACTTACTCCGTTCTTGCAGACACCCTTCCATTATTTGTATTAAATGCAACTTGTACCTTTCCAGCATAATGATGGATGATAAAGCCTCCACTGCAGGGCTGGAAGTGCTGGTGAGTGCCTACAGAATTGCACAGTTTCTATATGGATTCAAAGCAAAGAATTAACACATTAATAGACCGAATGCAATAATGGCGTCCAATTTCAATTGCCATTGTTCTGGACTGACTAGCCTCTCATACAGGTGAAAATGCTTTTGTGCTTCCACATGAACATGAGGCTAGTCAGTCCAGAACAATGGCCATTGAAATTGGACGCCATTATTGCATTCGGTCTATTACTTGAAACCTTTCTGTACATGTATCTAAAAAACGTACACAGTGTAAGAAGTCCTTTAAGAGTTCATGTACAATGTATACAAGCATCAAGAGTTCCAGACTTCCGGTACGCGCGCAATGCATTGTGAGATTATTACAAAGGAAAAGTGAGCACCAAGTGAGCAAAAACATAGCTTGGGCTCCCTGTGTCTAGAATTGGTGCTCACTTTTCCTTTGTAAAAAACATTTAAAAAAATTCAACCTTAGTACATTGTAGGTTTAAAAAAATGACCTGAAATTAAATTTGACCTGTAACATATACAACATGTATGTTCAAATGGTACATTTGATATAATTGAAGGGCTCCCTGCAAGAACAGAGTAAGTGACTTGTGATCAAAACCCAAATTCTCCTGTAATTCAAAGAGTCATAGGAGGATTTAGATTATGATCAAAGATCACTTACGTTGTTCTTGCAGGGAGCGCTTCAATTTCAAAATCAAAGATAACTTTCAGTCTATATTTCAATGTGGCTGACCTCTAGTAATGTTGTATCAGCACCTTCGACTACAGCGTGCATAGTTGCACACACATCATCCATTACACACATTATTCCTGGTGGACGCTTGTAAAGAAGCAAGAGAGTTTGTTAGTTTGATTGAATACAAATTCATCCAATTGTTACAATTTAATACAAATGCTTCACTTGTCACACAAAACTTTTGGAGCGAGGTTTCAGAGAATAGTGCTCAAGGATTTGTGAAAATATATTAATTAACACTCCGATGAAGGCTAAGGCTCGAAATGCCAGTAAAGTTTTAAAATATGGTGTTACAGATTTCCATTAACCATTGAATTATTGCCAGGACCATGTGCAGAAACCCTCACAAGTACATGACAAGTGCAACATGTACATGTACATTGTATGTATCAAAAGTTGTTAAAGATAATGGTTACCTTTGATTCAATCAAGTCACAGACAATCTTGTTGTTAAAGTATTCAATTGGTGACCAGTTAATTCCTTCTTCAACATACTCTTCCTGTGTTAAAAGGACAATATTACTCTTAGTGTGTTCTTTTTACAGGGTGTCCAGTCAGCAAGTATGCAACTCAACTACAATCGTTGCCAAAATGGTTGGCACGATTGGATAATTGAGCATGCGCGTCATTAAAGTTTAGCTACAAAACTTCCCCCTCCCCCAGTACAAAGTTGTTGATACGAACTTGCACATCGAGGGCCACCGGGAAATCAACATACACCATTATACTATCTAAATAACCAGCAACATTGTATGTGGGGGCAGGGGAGTATCCAACAAGACAACTTGTTCCTAATAAAGAGCACTAGCTACCGAAAATGTGCATCAAGTAATTATGGCAATGATTGTAGCCTGTTTACTACATTATTCATGTACATACTGGATTGGACAAAGTTTAGCCATCTAGTCCATCAGTTAGTTATTTGCAACTGTCATCGCTATCAGCATCATCATGTACTGCAGTATCAATGTTGTCTAAAAGCACTCAGCACGTGGTGATAATACTGACTCATGATATCATCAGCAACTTTCAGAATTTTGTTCAGCAAGAACCGAAATTTGTCTGAAAAAAGTGGTCCCATAACTCTTAGTGTTTGTTGAATCAGAGTGTTTCAATGTTCTAACAATAAAGTATCTGTTGATAGTAAATATACCACTGACCTGTTCTGCCTTGAGTGTCAGTTCTATGAAGATTTGCTGAAGTTTCTCGTTGACAAAGTTTATACAGAATTGCTCAAAACCATTTTTCTGAAGAAGACAAATGACCTTGGGTTATAAGTTACAAGTTTCCTTTCATAACAGATTACAGTTAAGCCTCCCGTAAGCGACCACCCAAAATGTCAAACTTTGTGGTCACTTACAAAAGGCGGTTTGCTTACAAGAGGTTCCAAATGTAGTGGTTTGACTTGGAACTGAACTTTTGGTATTTTGGAAAACTGGTCGCTTAGGAGAGGTGGTCATTTAGCAACATTTAAAAATAAAGTTTACTACCGTATTTTAATATTAATATTAAAATATTAACTCTTGGAACATTCTGTATGGTGATATATTTTGTGGAGATTTAACTAGGAAACACTATTCAACACTAAACAGTAATGTACCTGAAATATCTCAAAGCCATAGATATCTAGAACACCAATGGTCAACTCTACAACATCTTTTTGCATTGCCTTGTTGACTGACTGAATAAACACAACAACAATATGTTAAAACTTGATTCATTCAATGCTTGATTCATTCAATCCTTGATTCATTCAATACTTGATTCATTCAATACTTGATTCATTGTTATAGAGCAGATTTCAAACATTGTATGAGTGTGAAAAACCACAACACACGGCACATATTGGAATCCATAAATATCAGGGTTGTGGCCGGCACTTACATGTAGGTCTCTAATGCATTGTACTTACTTGCACAAGATAGTCAAAGAGTCTTGAATACAAAGCCTTTGCCAATGCATCTCTGGTATAACAAGCCTACAATGGAGACAACGTATAAACCTACACAGTCATATAGATATGTAATAAAATGCCATAATTATTTCCTTGAAAAAGCACCATCCTTGAAATATGCACCTCCCTGAAATACGCAACTCCCTGAAATAAGCACCTCCCTGAAATAAGCACCTCCCTGAAATAAGCACCTCCCTGAAATATGCAACTCCCTGAAATACGCAACTCCCTGAAATAAGCACCTCCCTGAAATAAGCACCTCCCTGAAATACGCAACTCCCTGAAATATGCAACTCCCTGAAATACGCAACTCCCTGAAATAAGCACCTCCCTGAAATACGCACCTCCCTGAAATATGCACCTCCCTGAAATATGCACCTCCCTGAAATACGCACCTCCCTGAAATAAGCACCTCCCTGAAATACGCAACTCCCTGAAATATGCAACTCCCTGAAATACGCAACTCCCTGAAATAAGCACCTCCCTGAAATACGCACCTCCCTGAAATATGCACCTCCCTGAAATATGCACCTCCCTGAAATACGCACCTCCCTGAAATAAGCACCTCCCTGAAATACGCAACTCCCTGAAATATGCAACTCCCTGAAATACGCAACTCCCTGAAATAAGCACCTCCCTGAAATACGCACCTCCCTGAAATATGCACCTCCCTGAAATATGCACCTCCCTGAAATACGCACCTCCCTGAAATAAGCACCTCCCTGAAATATGCACCTCCCTGAAATAAGCACCTCCCTGAAATACGCAACTCCCTGAAATATGCAACTCCCTGAAATATGCAACTCCCTGAAATACGCAACTCCCTGAAATAAGCACCTCCCTTGAATGACACCCCAAACAAATAAGCACCTCCCTTGAATGACATCCCCAACAAATAAGTACCTCCCTTGAATGACACCCCCAACAAATAAGTACCTCCCTTGAATGACACCCCCAACAAATAAGTACCTCCCTTGAATGACACCCCCAACAAATAAGTACCTCCCTTGAATGACACCCCAAAAAAATAAGCACCTCCCTTGAATGACACCCCCAACAAATAAGTACCTCCCTTGAATGACACCCCCAACAAATAAGTACCTCCCTTGAATGACACCCCCAACAAATAAGTACCTCCCTTGAATGACACCCCAAACAAATAAGCACCTCCCTTGAATGACACCCCCAACAAATAAGCACCTCCCTTGCAGTGACGTTTTTGTCAAGTATATTTCTTGAAAAACATGGTGTTTTTAATACCTGCTCAACATTGAGCTTCATGTTGATGACCTCAGACTTGCCGCCCCATTTACTGTCCATTACACGGCTAGAAAGGAAGGCCAAGGATTATGCATTCATGAGCTAAATGTACATGTACAGTACTAATCACACAAACTGTCACTGACAATACACAAGAAAGCAATACCTTGTTAATTTTTCCTTTAGTAAACTTGATTCAATTTCACACAAAAACCCAGGGTACTGTAGAACTAAAGACAAGAGTGTACAATGTTTGAATAGTAGTCATCATATCCAGTGAAAGGGCTGTACGGAGCAAGCTGGTATTCATCAACTGAAGATAAGCATTATTCTTCAATGAACAGAACGTCAGATCCAGCATCCACTAAAACTTGTAAGCTTCATTTTTCAATGAACACAATAACTATTATTACTATTAACCAAGCCTATATGTTGTTATATAAACACCAATTGCATTACTATATTGTACATGACCAAACCGAGACAAATGTGCGTATTGTAGTTTGCAATTAGACTGAGACATCACAGAAGACACATTTGGCATATTTAGCATCCCGGTGGTCGCGTAGTATGCAAAGAGTGATAAACAAGCAATGTTAAAAAAAAATGGATGCATGTTGATCAGTGGATCGTTTTGGAATTTGTCTGCTACATGTACATGTAAATAATGGATCCATGATTGACTTATACTCTGAACAACACAGGTCTACTAGAACCATGTGACTTACATTCCTCATCAGCAGGCGTTGCATAGTTTCCATCTTCAGCGAATGAGATATTACCCAAGTGAAGTACACTAGCAACAATAGCGAAAACATCAGCTTGATTCTCATCGCTGATGCCAATCACATCCATGGCTTTCTAATGATTCAATAGAACATTACATCAATTAGAATGATCTCAATATGTGTCAGTGCATAGTAAATTATTGTCATGACGTCATTCATCCCTCTCTAAGGTGTCTGTCTTACAGCCTGGGTGTCCATGTATCTGCCAGACATTGCAAGTTACATGTAAATATATACTGTAACTACATGTACATGTATGGTCGACTGAACGGTCCTGTCCACTGCTTTGAATAATACAATTCAAGCAGCCGTCATGACCTTAAACATGGACAGGACACACACAAAAACCTTGGTTAGCAGACTCATCAAGACCAAACAGATGCATTCCAAAAATGTCTGATATGGTGCGGGGGGAAAACGGAAATTGTGCGGAAAAATGAAATTGTGCGGTAAAAAAGGGAAATTATGCGGAAAATTATGCGATTTTTCCAATCATTATGGTTAATTTAACCTTTTCATAAAGGAATGTAATATTATTTTGTTTATTATAATATGCTCTTTCTTTTTAAGCATATTTATGATTCAGTCCAACAAAAATCTGCCTTTTTCCCGGACAATTTTTCCCTGCGCCATTTTACAACTCGGTCATTCCACAGGAAGCCCAAATAACTAGTGCCAGGCCTCCAAGACAATCTACGCATAGATCGCCTGGTACATTCTACGCATAGATCGCCTGGTACATTCTAGTATGTACGTTGTTTTATTCTATACACATCTCGAACGTGTTGTAGAGGGTTTCTAAGGTGTTTTAAAAGGAAAATCACTCTGAAATAACGGTTAGCTGTCAATGAAAGTTTAAATAAAGCGAATAATTGCTTTGGATTTGTTCATATTGTGCTATTTTTCATGAATTATGCGGCTATCGGTAAATTACGCGATCAGATGCGATTTGAGGCCAAATGTGCGAAATCGCACCATCGCGTAATATCAGAGGGCCTGATTATACCTGTTATCATTGAAGTGCAACCTTCAAAACAGCTTGTCAGGTTTGAAAATAGCTGGACGTCAATCAAACAACACGGGCGTGTCCAGACTTTAACCAATCATAGCAAAGCTAATTTGATTGATGGCCGTCTAGACTGGAGTTTGCTGAAAGCGTTGTAGTTTTCAGGGTCGCACTTCAACGATAATGGTTGTAAAATCTACAGGTGCACAGACTGCCTGGTTTCATGGAGAGCACCCCGTGATTGTCCAAATGTAGATGTGCTGCAGTGGTTTCTAATCTGTATGTTACCCTAGTTTCTTCATAATCTTTAACATCATCTGTACCATCAACAGAATAGTTTCCACTCTGATTAAGGTAGTAGTAATAGGAAGGGTCAGTAAGACCAAACTTTTCTGTGGGAAGAAAAACATTAACATTGATAAAAGGATGTAGGCATACATGTTGTGGTTTGAAATTTTCCACTAGTGGTTTAAATTTTTTAGCCCATTGTGTTGGCTTCTTGATTCACTTCCTTTCAGTTTAATCCTTTACAACTTGAACCTAAACACATAACTTATCCGTGCAAACTAAAACCCTATTAAAACCTTACCTTAAAACAACCCTCAGAAAAAATTAAACCAGTGGGAAAAATTAGACCACAACATATACACAAAGACCAAAACCAAGCATGGACATTTTAATTTAGAAAAAAAAATTGAAATTAAAATTGAAATTTAAAATGTTCTGAATGTGTGTGTTTGCAAGAAAGTTAGCAAAACTACATTTATTTAACATACATGTACATGTAAGTACTGTACATCTTTCATTGTGTGAAAAACAAATTATACTATCCATGATCCATCTGGGGTTTTTACTGACAACAGTCTAATGAAGCAGCTGTATAATATGTACAATATAAATCCAGTAATATACAATGTACCTTTATCAACAGCCAAAGCTCCTTTGATTAACTGATAGAATATATGAAAGTTCCTCTCTGTAGGGTTCTGTGTCACTACTCTTGACTATAAAGAAACAAACCCAAATGTTAGTGCAGACCCAAGGCCCCATGGGAGGGTTGTACATTCTACTCCCCCCTATTCATAGAACAGGGTATGTTTTTATATATCTTGAACAGGCAGTGGTTTTGGTTTGGAGCAGGGTTTTGAGAGCTCAGCATGTACATACATGTACATGTACCTAAAACTTCTACACTTCCAGAGGAAGTGGCCGAGTTATAAAATGTGTGCTTTCTTTTTTATTTCCTTGTAGCCCACTAAATGCGAAGTATGTGATCGTATTGGTCAGGAATGTCTGTTTCAGGGTTTCGATTGGCTGAAAACGGGGGCGATGATATCCGAATGCCTAATGAAGTAATTCTATGCTCAAACGGGTCAAATAGTTTCCGAGCGTATATCAAACTAAATGTGAGGTATTGTTCACTAGAAGTGCTGGGTCATCGTTAATAGAAGTGCTAGCTAACTCATCGTTCCACGACTACCGACTAGAAGTGCTGTGTAGAAGCTCGTGCTGTATCGGGAGAGAACTCAGTTGTGTTTAATATGCAGAAGAGAAATGATGTTGTATCGAAAGCAAGCCATCGATCACTTCCTTTTAAACATGCTCATTTCACATACAAACGTATATATATGCCGATTCGTGTGTGTCCACTCTGAAAGATCTCGAGTGTTTTTGAAAGGGCCGGTCCACGAACACATCAATCTTGAACATGTTGAATTAATTGTTTTAATGCTGCTAAGCTGAATAGTGTTGTATTTCAAAGAGATAGTTTCATGATAATGGAGTGCATGCATGTACCACAACAAAGTCAACAAGCATGATTGACTGAAAATAGTGCTTTGTAAGCTTAAATATATCTGAAGCCGGCGGCTCGGATCTTTATGGCCGATAAAACGTGTGCTGCTTTAAACACGCTCATTTCACATACAAATGCATACACCGATTCGTGTGGGCCCACTCTGAAAGATGTTGTTTCATTAACAAAAACAAATGCGCCTTCATTAATACAACGAACAAACGAAAAACGTTATCAGAACCATCTGACCATGAATATGCAACCTCAACTGGACGTTCCAAGTATACGTTCTGCAGACATCGATTCGGAGATCTTTATCTATGTCACCGACACATACATTGTAGTACTATCCATCATCCATCTGGGTTTTTTACTGACAACAGTCTAATGAAGCAGCTGTATAATATGTACAATATAAATCCAGTAATATACAATGTACCTTTATCAACAGCCAAAGCTCCTTTGATTAACTGATAGAATATATGAAAGTTCCTCTCTGTAGGGTTCTGTGTCACTACTCTTGACTATAAAGAAACAAACCCAAATGTTAGTGCAGACCCAAGGCCCCATGGGAGGGTTGTACATTCTACTCCCCCCTATTCATAGAACAGGGTATGTTTTTATATATCTTGAACAGGCAGTGGTTTTGGTTTGGAGCAGGGTTTTGAGAGCTCAGCATGTTTGCATACATGTACATGTACCTAAAACTTCTACACTTCCAGAGGAAGTGGCCGAGTTATAAAATGTGCTTTCTTTTTTATTTCCTTGTAGCGAATGCGAAGTATGTGATCGTATTGGTCAGGAAGTCTGTTTCAGGGTTTCGATTGGCTGAAAACGGGGGCGATGATATCCGAATGCCTAATGAAGTAATTCTATGCTCAAACGGGTCAAATAGTTTCCGAGCGTATATCAAACTAAATGTGAGGTATTGTTCACTAGAAGTGCTGGGTCATCGTTAATAGAAGTGCTAGCTAACTCATCGTTCCACGACTACCGACTAGAAGTGCTGTGTAGAAGCTCGTGCTGTATCGGGAGAGAACTCAGTTGTGTTTAATATGCAGAAGAGAAATGATGTTGTATCGAAAGCAAGCCATCGATCACTTCCTTTTAAACACGCTCATTTCACATACAAACGTATACGCCGATTCGTGTGTGTCCACTCTGAAAGATCTCGAGTGTTTTTGAAAGGACCGATCCACGAACACATCAATCTTGAACATGTGAATATAATTGTTTTAATGCTGCTAAGCTGAATAGTGTTGTATTTCAAAAGAGATAGTTTCATGATAATGGAGTGCATGCATGTACCGCAACAAAAGTCAACATGAAGCTTTGTAAGCTTAAATATATCTGAAGCCGGCGGCTCGGATCTTTATGGCCGATAAAACGTGTGCTTTAAACACGCTCATTTCACATACAAACGCATACGCCGATTCGTGTGGGCCCACTCTGAAAGATGTTGTTTCATTAACAAAAACAAACGCGCCTTCATTAATAAACGAACAAACGAAAAAACGTTATCAGAACCATCTGACCATGAATATGCAACCTCAACTGGACGTTCCAAGTATACGTTCTGCAGACGGACGATTCGGAGATCTTTATCTATGCTCACCGACACATACATTGTAGTCTCCCTCATCACGCAATTACTGTCATTGTCATAATGTCCAAGTGTACGCTCATTGAGCGTCTTGTATAATAATATACGGTAAACTTGAAGTACTGAATTTGTATTAATTAACGATGTTGAATTGCTTTCAAACATGAAATCCATTAGAGTTTAGAATAGAATAGTTTTTCTTTGTGTTTGCTTTGCGTTCATTTAGTAAACGCTAAAAAAACGCAAACATCGGAAGGGTTTGCTTTAGCTACAGTATGATTGTGTTCGCTCAGGGTGAACTCACAAATATGCAAATGAATTTTGCGTTCGCTCAGAGCGAACCCGCGGGTTTGCTTTGCGTTTGCTAGAAGCGAACAAAAGCGAGCTATTGCTCGCATTTTTTAAGGTTAGTTTCGAGCGGTACCATTGTCTTATTAAATGGCAAAAAAAATTGGTGAATTGTGATTGGTCAATTAGCGGTCCGATATTCATTAAGTAAACCCCTTCCACTGGGACCCAACACAAATTACATGTACATGTACAGTGTACATGACATGTACAGTGTTATGTACATGTATACCCAATAACATTTTTACCTTTTCAAGGAGAAAATTAGATATTTTTCCACCATCTGGCTGCCCTCCTCTGGTAAACTGCATCTCTACATATTTTCCCTGTGAAAAAATAAAAAGTAAAGTTTAAAAAGTTTGATATAAAAGAATGAATTCATTGAATGAATAAAAGATAAATTAAGCATTTCCATACAGTACGTAGCTACAGTACAGCCTAGAAGTTACTTACAAATCTACTGGAGTTGTTGTTTCTGACTGTCTTTGCATTTCCAAAAGCCTCCAGTAAAGGATTTGACTCCAATATGACATCTTTTACTCTCTAAGAAAATACAATAAATTTTAAAAAAAAGAAAGAAAAAAAAAATATTCATTGATACTGTTTTGAAAAATTTCTGAAATTGAAACATCGTTCCCTGTGGCAGTTATTAGTGACAGAAGCTCTGAGCCAGGCACCTCCCACTGATCAAGCACCTACCTAATGCCAAGCTCATCTGATCTACATGTACTAGTGATGAGCTTAGTGACATTTTTACCTGAACACTTTCTCCACCACCAGACACTTTAGCAATGTAAGCCATGATGAATTTGGCACAAACAGTCTTTCCAGCTCCACTCTCACCGCTGGCAATGAGAAAAGCATATCAAGGTTTTTCATTAATAGATTATTACTTTCTAACAGCTTATAGTTGCAAGGTCGTAACAATAGAATACGAAATACAGTGCACAGTTTTGAATAATGATATATGTATTGTACTTTGTACATATGAATAACGAACTACATGATGAATAACGAACTACATGTATCTGTATCTGAGGGGGAGGGGGTATCTGATGTATTGTACTATAAGGGGAGATGGAGTATTCTGAGGGTGGTGAGGAGGGAGTATTCTGAGGGAGGGAGGGAGTATTCTGAGGGGGTAGGAGAGAGTATTCTGAGGGAGGGAGGGAGTATTCTGAGGGGGTAGGAAAGAGTATTCTGAGGGTGGCGAGGAGGGAGTATTCTGAGGGGGGAGGGAGTATTCTGAGGGGGTAGGAGAGAGTATTCTGAGGGTGGTGAGGAGGGAGTATTCTGAGGGGGGAGGGAGTATTCTGAGGGGGTAGGGAGTATTCTGGGGGGTAGGAGAGAGAGTATTCTGAGGGTGGTGAGGAGGGAGTATTCTGAGGGGAGGAGGGAGTATTCTGAGGGGGTAGAAGAGAGTATTCTGAGGTGGGGAGGAGGGAGTATTCTGAGGGGAGCAGGGAGTATTCTGAGGGGGTAGGAGAGAGTATTCTGAGGTTGGTGAAGAGGGAGTATTCTGAGGGGGGAGGGAGTATTCTGAGGGGGTAGGAGAGAGTATTCTGAGGTGGGGAGGAGGGAGTATTCTATACAAAACTTGCAATTTCCCAGAATTCCTTTTGGTCATACATGTAGCTCTGTGCAATAATTATGTACACGTAAAAAAATGTATATGTCACTGTTTGATAAGATAGAGTCATTTTCATAGGAGTGGGAAGTATTTAAGGTATGGTTCATTCCATGCCATGACCAAGCATTCTGATTGGTTGAGCAATGTTTTGCTCTCTGTGATTGATTGAATAGATGTCTTCGATTCCGTACCATGACCGTTACTCTGTAGTTACCGTAGATTTCCCACTCATGAAAACGACTTTATGGATATCTAGAATGATAATTATGATAACAACAACAACAATAATAATCAATAATAACAATTTAATAATAATTAGTAATAATAACCATAACATATAATCTATTTACCTAATAATAACACACTGATTCTCAGAGTCAATCAACATATTTCGGTACATATTATCTGTAAGCGCATATATATGAGGTGGTGGAAGAGGGAGTATTCTGAGGGGGAGGGAGTTCTCGTAGGACGCCTGAGAAAAGATCAAACATTAAATTAGCTAGTATTCATCAGTTTTCTACAAATATTTACTCAATTGATTAGATAAATCATGTCATCTAAACAGCATCCCAGAAAGACAATCTCAACTCAAGTTAATCTTGATTGTTTAGCCCTCGCTATAGGTAATCCAAGATTAGTTACATGTAAGATACCCTTCCAGTGACCTAGCTAGGCCATTAATGAAGCCCATGTACATATATATAATATACACAAGTACTTACGGGGAGTATTGATACATGTCAACTTCTTTATCTGTAAAGTATGGCAATTGTTTAAATGGATTGACAGAGATCAGCACTGGTCCAATATATGTCTAGAACACAGTGTTAGGGAAGTACTAAGACTAAAGAGGAATTCTGTGGGGGTCACACATCTTGATTAACTGTACATGTAGAACAATTTGGCAACAGCAGCCAAAAAACTTACAATTTTAGCTTGGTTGAGAGGGGGAGGAGTATTCTGAGGGGGGACATAAGAATTGCCTGGGTACATTGTTTCTTTATCAGATTATCAAGTGAATTACTGCTGCAGTTTGTAACAATACACTTTATACATGTATATATGGGCAATTCCACATGAGAGAAGGAAAAAATGCATTTCTCAGAACTTGTAAAAACTGAATGAATTTGTTTTCTGAATCATAGTCTTTAGTGTTCAATGTTTATGAATTTTATAAAATTTTCTTGGTCTGACAGTCAGGGGGGACATCAACACAGTGAGAGCATATGGATATTTTTTGGTTATAATTTGCCCTTAATTAGAGCAATTTGAATTTTCTTAAATAAAAGCAAATAAAAACCTACAGCTAGGAGTTGTATGTAAGGTTGGTAAACATATGTGATGGTCTTTCAAAATACATAATCTTGGGAAGACTCCTCAAGCATTAACAATTATTTGGGGGGGTATGAATTTCGTTACAGACGTTACATAGCCAGACTACAAAAATATGATTTTTTTTGTATTGCAAGCCAAGCCCAAGTCTTCTGATTGTGGTTTCCCTGGTTCTCTTTTGAAAAATTATAGGAAACAAAAATATGACAAGAGATTAGGTACAGCTCTTTAAAAAGTTACTGAAATCATGTTACAGACGTTACATTTTTGGTGTTACAGACGTTACACAGATATGATATTGCATAGTAAAAAGTACATGCTTTCTTCACTGTTTTCATAAAGTCACCTAAACCTTGGTACCTTGGTAATTTCATCAACAGAGCACTTTTCAAACCACCATGGAAGGGTTTTTTATGACCACAAACGAAGCTTGAGAGGATATATGATCTTCAAAATATAGTTTGATTATAGCCACTTGTCAGTGTCTTTATATTAAATAATTATAAGGTGGAAAATTAACCTATTCAATAAGCTTAAGCATTACAAATGGGTTGACAAGTTGAACAAACAATATAAAACATACATTTTCTAGTGTTCATATTATTTTACCTTTAAGTTTCATTTCATAAAAGATCTATATTTCGTACAGTGTAACGTCTGTAACAAAAGCTGTAACGTCTGTCTGTAACACCAAACTTTTCTTCATTGCTCAGAGTGAATAGAATAATCCTAGAAAGTTTACTGTTTATAATAAACTTCAAACATATAGCAAGAGCTCCATCACCAATTATGGTTTTAAAATGTTTTTAAATTCACAGAAATTTGTGTTAAAATACAATAACCTGAAAGTATGGGTGATTTTACTGTAACGTCTGTAACGTTATTAAACTCTCTGTATATAAGCAACTTGGGAGACTTGACATAATATATTACCTTATACAACTTCACTCCCCCCTACCTAACAAATCTAGACAAAAGAAAAATCAAAACTCCCTTTGGCCATCAAATGTACTTAAATAAATTACAAAATCTTGTCTGAAGTGTAACGTCTGTAACGAAGAACTGACCATATATGCACTATAAATCTACAAAACTAGGATGTACACATTGTAGATGAAAATATAGCCTATTGACAATTTTTAAAAGCTTTAACAAATCCTGAGTCTGGCAAGACCAACACGTATTAAAATGAAAGCTTCCGCATGTATAGTTTGTAGCTATACAATTGTAGCTGAAGAGTAAAGGAACGCCTACATTAGACTATAAACAAGCTTATATATTAACCCAACTAGAAAAACTTTAGATGCCAAATAATCAAAGCACTTAGAAAGCTTTCAAACTCGTTGAGGTACAGGACAATCTGCTGAATCAACTCTCGTAGAAAGAAAACCACGTAAGTTAATAAAATTAAATATTCTAACGAAGTTGGAGTACTTTGTTTGAATTAATTAAGGTCTTACTTATTACTTCAGTTATAGCGACCTGCAAAGACAGGCGTTATACTAATGTATAATGCTTGGAATGGTTTGGGATCTAACTATAACACAGTCCAACATGAGTCCTCCGGAGTCCTACAACAATCCGAATCAACGGAACTCGGAAGTACAAGATTCACGAACTGAAACTCCAGAACTTTTATTTTGAGATGATAAATGATAAGCATATAAATAACAATAACAATCTATCCTCAAATGGCTACTGCTTTAAGGATACAAATATGAGGTCGTCCATGTAACGTTTCTTCAGGTTTTCCACGATGGCAGCCTCTTGTATTTTAGGCAAGAGTACCATGTCTTCGACCCCACTGGACTTGACATTGCCCTTACTTTGCCAATGATGCTGAGGTAAAATCAATGAATTTTAGCACTTGATTTCTTAAAAGCTGGTGTAACTTGGCAGAACTTACCATGGTTAAGCAGTGTGGAGTAAAGGAAGGAGCCAATACAATCAGTAAATGTTGTTATTTAATGTTATAGCCATTCCATCTTGTTCTTCTTGTGCTCATTTCAGCGATGCAGCAAACTGTTTTCATTTGACGGGACCCGAGTCGAACCTCTCGGTTTTACAACCAATCGATTTACGCTCGGATGCCGATCGACGACCAACTGGTGGTCTCTGATTGGTTACTGTATCTCAAGGCAGCCAATCACAGGGCTGTTGTGCTTCGAGTGGTTTTGATCGGCCGCTTCGTTCTAAAAATAGCGGTGACTCGATCGCGATGGTAATGAATGGCAACCAAATGCATATAGGAATAGAGGGTTGCTTTTATTTTGAAAATGATACCTCGACTCTTTTTCGAGCTGTGCGACAGGTTTTCATATAGAAAATCTCAAAAACACTTTATACTCTATTCCCTTTGATAATGCGATGACTGGCGTAGTAAATAAGGCCGTATGTGCCATTTGAAGGGGTTTTAAACGCCATCGCGTTTTCTGCTTTGAGGAATTCAAGTTACGTGTCTCACAAACTGAATATTAATGAACATTTTTGAATGATGAGGTAATGCTCAATATTGATATGGAAACAGGTGCATAAACTATAACTAACACTTAGCATGTTGCTAGGGACGCATACACAGTATGAAAAAATCAAAATAAAATGTTGAAAAACTCATGCAGTAGATATGCCAGTAAGCTTAAGTCTTATATGTTATAGAATGAATTCATGAAAAAAGAAAGAAATTAAACCAACATTTATACATGGCCGTACATAACCCAAAATTCAAGGGGGAGCAATACGTATTTAACAGCAAAACAAATATTACAGTTCTCATGTCTTTTAATTGGTTATCTTTTTTCACCTTGCTATAGGGCGGGGGGGGGGGGGGGGGGAGGTGGCAACCCCCTGCCCCCGTGCTGTGTACGGCCCTACATTAACGTTTCATTCAAATGAGTTTAAGTGAATGAAGAGCAGGAGTTCTCTGCGAGCTCAAGCTCTACACTGATTAATTAAACTCTGTTTCTCGCTTTTCTATTTTGGGCTCCCTGTTTGCAAAAGCTAAATCCTGAAGGGGGAGGAGAGGGGGGGGGGGGACTTCGATGTGAGAGGGGTGGGGATGATCGTCGTCTCTTTTATATTTACATATACAATCATTATCGCGCGATAAACAACGAATTGTTGTCGCGCGATAGAAACATAGTATCGCGCGATATTCTTACATGAAATGATTGTTGATGGCCCCGCTCATCCCAGACTTGTACCCAGTCGCTTCTCTTACTCGCGCTGTGCGCGCGCGGTGGCGCGCGGTTCGCGCGGTCACAGGCAGCCCAACCATTCCTTTTGAGGCTACTAAATAAGGAAATAAAAATAATAAAAATAAAAATAATAAATATACGCGCTCTCGTAGTATTTTTTGAAATATATCCGCGCGCAGTTTCTTACTATCCAACTGATGAAGACTGTTGATTTACAGTCGAAACGTCTGAATAAAAAAGCTAAAGTCAGAGACAAAAGTATATCTTTAATTAAAAAATAATGATATTTGCGTCTTTTTATGGGTTTCCTGTGGTAGAGCGCGCGCGCGATCAACTAATACGTAGATACTGTTGGGTTCCCTGTGCTGAGTAATATCCTATATTGGGCTTCCTGTGCACATCCCGCGCATCCCGCACTATACATGTGTAATATTTACACAAGGTATGAAACTAGGTCACGTGACAAATACGTTTTTTGCCCCTAATCTTTGTCAAAATGACGTGAAAATTCAATTTTTCTTCGAATAACTAAACTTTACCGTATTCTCTAAAACACTTCATAAGTTTCAGTCGTCTAACTTCACCGTACGCTGAGAAAATTTAAATTTTGACATTTTACGCCTCATGGACCGATGTGCGGTGCATGCAGATGGTGCACTTTTCCGTGAAACATTCGGGAATTTGCCTTCGAGAGTACATCGGCCAGCGCTCGTCAAATCTGAACTGTGCTCTTTTTGGCAAGTTTCAATATTGATATGTTCGCTAAACATAAGTCAAAACATCTACAATATACTTTATTTGTTTTCTGTTTTGATTTTTATAAGTATTTGTTTCCTGTTTTGATTTTTATCGATTAAAATGCTTTAAAATTGAGGCAATGTGTTTTTTTAATGCTGAATGGTCTCAATATTTAGTCCTGCACAACACATTTTTGCTATCAGTACTTGTAAACAAAATGTCAAACAACGTATTTATTTCAACACAATCAGTTAAAAATAAGTTTACTAGCTTTTTTACACACTGTTTTGCCGTTCTTTCTGTGTAATTATTCACTACATATATATTGATTAGTAAATACCATGGATAATATCAATAATGTGAAATTAAATAAACTGCATGTCACCACAATCGACAACTCCCAGAGTTCGTACAATTTGTATAAAGCACTCGGAAGCGATACATACATTCTTAGGAAAACCGTATTTAAATTACTCTGTGTTTCTCTCAGTTGGTAGCTAGTAATCATATCTTATTTGCTAAATGAGTTGCACTATTTCAATAACACAATAATGAAAAACTGTTAATATTTTTTTAGGCAGCCGCTTCATCACTCATGCACCGCACATCGGTCCATGATACGCCATCAGTTTCATACCTTGTTTCAATAGAGTCGATTTCGTATGAGTGGGAAGTAGCTACGGTACGGCAGGGGGCGGATCCAGGTTTTGTCAAACAGGGGGTTGTGTTGCGGCCGTTGTGTTGTGTGAGCGGCAAAGCCGCGAACTACTAGGGGGTGTGGGGGGGGGTGTGATGTCCCCCCCAGAAAATTTTGAAATCTACAAGCTCTAAAATGCAATTTTAGAGATCTGGAGTTGTTTTATTAACACAACAAAACTCAATTTCAGTAAAAATTTTGAGTTTATTGGACATCCAACAAAGATGCTTGGAAGAGTCTTCTTGGGTGAGCTTACAAGTATGAAGGCTTCACATACGTTTTTGACGCTAAAAAACGGCAGGTTCTTTCTGTTATCAGTCAAAACCGGCCTCGAAGTCGAACGGTCGTGTAAACATTATGAATGAATTATATTATTCTTACGAGGGAGAGAGCTGAAAAGTGCAAGAGAGACCTACGGACAGACATATCTATACAAGCGGTATTAAAAAAAATCCATAGGGGGGGTTTGCAACCCCCAGAACCCTCCCCCTGGATCCGCCCCTGTACGGTTCGTGCCGTACCGTGATCGTATCGCGCCATCATCGTGCCGTATCCAAGCATTCTGATTGGTTGAGAAATGATTTCGCGCGCTGTGATTGGTTGAATACAATGTGTTCGATTCCGTACCGTGACCGTAACTCCGTACCGTAGGTTTCCCACTCATACGAAAACGACTCTATACACATTGCTGCGGGCGCGTCCCGCAGGACGCACACAGGGATCCCAACATATACATTTCTATGCACAGGGAACCCAATATAATAGCAATATAATACCAAGAGAAAATGAGGGACAGAGAGTGAATCTGCCAGTCATGGCCTTGGGATATGTGAATCGTAGTTGGGCTATTTTTAGCATGCGGACGTAAAAGAAAACTTACTTCCGTTTCGGTTTGAGTGTCAACGTGGTGATATGTTTTGACTGTTTTTGTCGATGAAACCAATTCAAAAATTGAAGGAAAATGGTTTTTATTAAGCAGATACTTACTTCGAAAAGGAAAGAGATATACTCAGATTAAAGTGACTGCTGGGAGAAAATTGGAATTATTCGATGAATTTGAGCCCGATACTGAAAGCGAAGACGACGCGCTCTGATTGACCTGTGACATATTTCGAACGAGCAAACAAACCCTCCGAACTTCAACAGCCATTTCAAAGAAGCTCAGGCTTTCAATTCGAATTTTCTCCCAGCGAGTCACTTTAATCGGAGTATATCTCTTTCCTTTTCGAAGTATCTGCCTTAATAAAAACCATTTTCCATCATTTTTGAAATTGGTTTCATCGACAAAACAGTCAAAACATATGACCACGTTGACACTCAAAACCGAAACGGAAGTAAGTTTTCTTTTACGTCCGCATGCTAAAAAATAGCCCAACTACGATTCACCATATCCAGCTTGACCCCCAAGATGCACTCTCTGTCCCTCATTTTCTCTTGATAATACGTATCGCGCGCGCGAGCGCGCTCTACCACAGGAAACCCATCAAAAAAAAGACACGCGCTTGCAAATATATATTTTTAATAAATATAAATAGCCCTCAAAAACAATGGTTGGGCTGCCTGTGGTGCGGTGTGCCTTTGCGCCCTCCTTCCCAAGCGCCTTTTCGCGCTTTTATTGATTACTTCCCCAGTCCAGTAATAGCAAGTAAACGACTGGGTACGAGTCTGGCGCTATCAACCTTTCATACAACCGGGGCTCATAAATTTCCCAAAACAACAATTTTCGAAAATTAAACCAGTGCAAATTAGACGTATTGTGTGCGATCATTGTGTGCATCTATACACCGAATCGAAATATGGCGTCCAATTTGAACTGCATTGTTCTTTGACTGACCAACCTCGTGTTCACGTGGAAACACAAAAGCGTTTTTCACATGAATGAGAGGCTAGTCAGTCCAGAACAATAGTTTCTTCAAATTGGCCGCCATATTTCGATTCGGTGTAATGGTACAGGAAAATTATCGGAAACATACGGTATTCCACAGGAAGCCCGAGTAATGGGCGTTTGACTCGATCAAGGCCGTGTCCGTTTACTGATTGGACAAACACTAAAACCTTAATTTCCAACACAAAGGTCTTCTGACATCTGAAAGAATACTTATAAATCTATATTTGGAGAAAGTTGCATTTGTTATAGACAAAATAAAGTGCTCATAACTTCCCAGGAATTCAAAACTTACTCACAAACTTTTAAATTTCTTCTGAACATTTTTGCTACTTAAAAACTGACGATACAAATCCAACCGTTATGTTCTATATACACAAGCAAAAAGAAAATTGCGCTGGAGCTCAGCTAAACATTCGTTCTCTACGTAACTTTGTTCATCTTGTCCAGCTTAGAATTTGCCGCTTCAGTTCTAACAAAGTTGATGCATGGTTGAAACTACAGTAGTCGGATTAGCCTGCGTGCAGACGTCCTTTCCCAATTGTACACAGGCTAAAGTCGGTTTGGCTCCAAATAGCCTGTGAAAAGGCTCTCCAAGGGGAGAGGGAGGGGGGAGGCTAGCTCCAAAATAGTTGGTACCCGTATTCCCGACTCGCGCGCTTTAGGCCTAGTTCAAACGAGTCAAACGCCGTACTTTCCCGACTCGCGCACTCTTTAATAAAACCATTGAGGAAAGAGGACGTCGGGTGGGTCATATGATAAGATCGGCTTATTGACTGAGTTAGGTCGGGGTGGACGGGAAAATATTTGGCTCTTGGTCATTCAGCACGGACCTCGCCATGACCTCGAGCAGGAGCCCATTACTCCTCGAGCCAAATATTCCCCGTCCGGCCCTCCCACCCAGCTAATACATATTATTACATGACCCGTATTTCCCAGCCTCCCCCGCAGGCTTTTTTTAGGGGCCGTCAACTTGGCGACTCACTCGCTCTTAATAAAACCATTGGAAAAAGTCACGTGATGGGGTCCGGACGTGATGGCGTAAGTTGGTCCGGAAAAAGCCGTATATAGGGAGTTTTTAAAGCTGTCAAAATCTATGACGGCGACGTCAACCGGAAGTGTGCATAACTTCTGTCAGGGTTTCATACCTTCATAGTTGGTATTCCCTGTGGATGAAGTCGACTAAATATCTAATGTACGAAACCCCGAACAGAAGTTATTTACACTTCCGGTTGACGTCGCCGTCGTAGATTTTGAACAGCTTAAACTACGAGGTGCGTAGCGTTGAGTTGAGTTGACTACCTTATTTGAACACATAGAAAACGAGTAGTCTCATTTTTAGTAGAAAACCAACTAGCATACTACCTTCCAATTTATACCAATAAAAATGAATAATGATATTGATTTTTCGCTTTGTTTTTGTTCAAAGTACAGCATTAGCCAATCAGATTACAGGATGCTAGTTGGTTTCTACTAATTTGTGATAGAATAACAACTTTCCTAGTTTTCTATGACAAGTTTTGCATTGACAAGTTTTAATTTGCTCGTCTGTAACTAACTATATTTAAACACGTAAGTACTATAAAACACTTGATCAAGAAGATTCTTGTAGGTTGTGTGAAGATTCATCAATAGTTTGTATCATCAACCTGTGGTATTTTATTTTAACCCAGCTTTCGAGCAACTTGCTCATCTTCAGGGTTACAGATGTTTCAAGTGTAATTCCAAATTTGTAATTCCAAATTTGCTTACGTGTATTTTTGGAATTACACTTGAAACATCTGTAACCCTGAAGATGAGCAAGTTGCTCGAAAGCTGGGTTAAAATAAAATACCCACAGGTTGATGATACAAACTATTGATGACTATAAACACTTGTTTGAAGAAACCAGTTTAGTAGTAGCGACTTTAATACAACCAATAAACATTACTTAATAAACATTAGATGAGGGGCCACAAGTTTATAAGTGTATTTATACTTTTACGTGCTACCTTCGTTAAATAAAGTATTTACCTTACCTTACCTATTACTAGGATTCCTTCTACAATTGATCTAACTGATAATGTTTTTGAAATGACTGGATCGTGTATAACGAGCGGAGAGGAATGGATCAGGGAGGAGGGAGAAATGGCCTAATAATATATAATATAGAGGGAGGTGGTAAAAACAACCGGAAAAAAAAACAGGGAGGGAGAAAAATGGCCTAAAAAATTATGGATGGATATTTAAATGCCTGTTCCTCTCCGCTCTATAACTAGCGCCAGTATGGAATCACTTGACGTCTAGTTCGTACTGGTGCATGTAATTCATAAATACATGACAATGTTGTGGGACTTGCATGATGCCTTGATCACCATCTTGTCTGATTCTGAATAGAGCGCAGTCATTATATCCACGAAACAAAAATAAAATAGTTGGTACTTAATATCACCAAACTAGAGTGCAAACACTAAAAGCCTGCAATTACTTGCACTATTTAGTGCTAAATAGCACTAATTAAGCAATAGAAAATAATAGAATTAGCATAATTTAGCACTATCGTTGCACGCTTTTAGTGTTTGTACTCTACCAACTAAATAGAAACTAATTTCACCATAAGAACAATAAAAGTGGCAATGAGGAATGATGTCATGGTTCAATGATATCACCTACTTTTCTAATTTTGCTTCAAGGGTATAATGACTGCACTCTATAAGGTCTCTGACGCATTCGTGTATCTATAGCTTTAGTAATATGGCCGTTCTTGGATTATTCTGAAACACAAAACACAGTCAAATAAATTTATTTTATTTTTTAATCACTCCCTATCATGGTCTAAACTTGTATGCCAGCATCATTATTATCATGTACATGTACATTTTATATATACATTATATGATAGCCTTTACCAAAGGATTAGGTCTAAACTTGTATGCCAGCATCATTATTATCATGTGTACATGTATATTATAGTCTTACCAAAGGATTAGGTCTAAACTTGTATGCCAGCATCATTATTATCATGTACATGTATAATATATACATTGTATGATAGCCTTACCAAAGGATTAGGTCTAAACTTGTATGCCAGCATCATTATTATCATGTACATGTACATTTATATATACATTATATGATAGCCTTACCACAAAGGATTAGGTCTAAACTTGTATGCCAGCATCATTATTATCATGTACAGTGTATATTATATTATAGTCTTACCAAAGGATTAGGTCTAAACTTGTATGCCAGCATCATTATTATCATGTACATGTATAAATATATACATTGTATGATAGCCTTACCACAAAGGATTAGGTCTAAACTTGTATGCCACATCATTATTATCATGTAACATGTATAATATATACATTGTATGATAGCCCTTACCAAAGGATTAGGTCTAAATTTGTATGCCAGCATCATTATTATCATGTTACATGTATATTATATTATAGCCTTACCAAAGGATTAGGTCTAAACTTGTATGCCAGCATCATTATTATCATGTACATGTACTAATATATACATTGTATGATAGCCTTACCAAAGGATTAGGTCAAACTTGTATGCCAGCATCATTATTATCATGTACATGTATAATATATACATTGTATGATAGCCTTACCAAAGGATTAGGTCTAAATTTGTATGCCAGCATCATTATTATCATGTACATGTATAATATATACATTGTATGATAGCCCTTACCAAAGGATTAGGTCTAAACACTTGTATGCCAGCATCATTATTATTCATGTACATGTATAATATATATACATTGTATGATAGCCTTACCAAAGGATTAGGTATGTCTAAAACCTGTATGCCATCATTATTATCATGTACATGTATAATATATACATTGTATGATAGCCTTACCAAAGGATTAGGTCTAAATTTGTATGCCAGCATCATTATTATCATGTACATGTATAATATATACATTGTATGATAGCCTTACCAAAGGATTAGGTCTAAACTTAGTATGCCAGCCTCATTATTATCATGTACATGTATAATATAATACATTGTATGATAGCCTTACCAAGGATTAGGTCTAAACTTGTATGCCAGCATCATTATTATCATGTACATGTATAATATATACATTGTATGATAGCTCCTACCAAAGGATTAGGTCTAAATTTGTATGCCAGCATCATTATTATCATGTAACATGTATATTATATTATAGCCTTACCAAAGGATTAGGTCCTAAACTTGTATGCCAGCCACTCATTATTATCATGTAACATGTATAATATATACATTGTATGATAGCCTTTACCAAAGGATTAGGTCTAAACTTGTTTTGCCAGCATCATTATTATCATGTACCTGTATATTATATTATAGCCTTACCAAAGGATTAGGGTCTAAACTTGTATGCCAGCATCATGTATTATCATGTCATGTATAAAATATATGATAGCCTTACCAAAGGATTAGGTCTAAACTTGTATTCCAGCATCATTATTATCATGTACATGTATAATATATATGATAGCCTTACCAAAGGATTAGGTCTAAACTTGTATGCCAGCATCATTATTCTCATGTACATGTATATATATTGATAGCCTTACCAAAGGATTAGGTCTAAACTTGTATGCCAGCATCATTATTATCATGTACATGTATATATATGATAGCCTTACCAAAGGATTAGGTCTAAACTTGTATGCCAGCATCATTATTATCATGTACATGTATAATATATATGATAAGCCTTACCAAAGGATTAGGTTCTAAACTTGTATGGCCAGCATCATTCGTTTGCGATAGAGGTCAAATTCATCATCTTCTTGGTTCACTCATTCACTGACTTTCTCCTCACCAAGCCCCCCTGCCCCTCCAGATGGTGTGTAACTCCTGAAAACACAAAACTCAAGTCACTCTTGTACATTCCTTACTCTTCAAAAAAAGTAAGGGGGATGGGAGGGCCAGGAGGGGGACGGAAATTTTCTGAAAGCAATGATCGAAACCACAGGCAGCCCAAGCAATAGTCTTGTATATAAGCTTACAGTAAATGTATGTGTCGAAAATATCGTAAAATTCGTTTTGTAATAAACTTGACTAACCTTTGTCTGTAGTTGTTTTTGATATTATGTAGATCCTTTCTTAATTCTAGCTGGTTTTTAGCCGTTTTAAGTTTTTTTTTTCGATTTTTCTCCCCACCAGTAATAAGTAATAAGTAATAATCTTATTACTGGTGGGGAGAAAAAATCGAAAAAAAAAACTTTCAAACGGCTAAAAATCCAGCTAGAATTAAGAAAGGATCTACATAATATCAAAAACAACTACAGACAAAGGTTAGTCGAAGTTTATTACAAACGAATTTTACGATATTTTCAACTCATACATTTACTGTAAGCTTATATATAAGACTATTGCTTGGGCTGCCTGTGGTTTTCATTTGCTTCAGAAAATTTCCGTCCCCCTCCTGTCCCATCCCCCTTACTTTTTTGAAGAGTAAGGAATGTACAAGAGTGACTTGAGTTTTGTGTTCAGGAGTTACACACCATCTGGAGGGGCAGGGGGGCTTGGTGAGGAGAAAAGTCAGTGAAGTGAACCAAGAAGATGATGAATTTGACCTCTATCGCAAACGAATGATGCTGGCATACAAGTTTAGACCTAATCCTTTGGTAAGGCTATCATATATATTATACATGTACATGATAATAATGATGCTGGCATACAAGTTTAGACCTAATCCTTTGGTAAGGCTATCATATATATACATGTACATGATAATAATGATGCTGGCATACAAGTTTAGACCTAATCCTTTGGTAAGGCTATCATATATATACATGTACATGATAATAATGATGCTGGCATACAAGTTTAGACCTAATCCTTTGGTAAGGCTATCATATATATTTATACATGTACATGATAATAATGATGCTGGCATACAAGTTTAGACCTAATCCTTTGGTAAGGCTATCATATATATTATACATGTACATGATAATAATGATGCTGGCATACAAGTTTAGACCTAATCCTTTGGTAAGGCTATAATATAATATACATGTACATGATAATAATGATGCTGGCATACAAGTTTAGACCTAATCCTTTGGTAAGGCTATCATACAATGTATATATTATACATGTACATGATAATAATGATGCTGGCATACAAGTTTAGACCTAATCCTTTGGTAAGGCTATAATATAATATACATGTACATGATAATAATGATGCTGGCATACAAATTTAGACCTAATCCTTTGGTAAGGCTATCATACAATGTATATATTATACATGTACATGATAATAATGATGCTGGCATACAAGTTTAGACCTAATCCTTTGGTAAGGCTATCATACAATGTATATATTTATACATGTACATGATAATAATGATGCTGGCATACAAGTTTAGACCTAATCCTTTGGTAAGGCTATCATACAATGTATATATTATACATGTACATGATAATAATGATGCTGGCATACAAATTTAGACCTAATCCTTTGGTAAGGCTATCATACAATGTATATATTATACATGTACATGATAATAATGATGCTGGCATACAAGTTTAGACCTAATCCTTTGGTAAGGCTATCATACAATGTATATATTATACATGTACATGATAATAATGATGCTGGCATACAAGTTTAGACCTAATCCTTTGGTAAGGCTATCATACAATGTATATATTATACATGTACATGATAATAATGATGCTGGCATACAAATTTAGACCTAATCCTTTGGTAAGGCTATCATACAATGTATATATTATACATGTACATGATAATAATGATGCTGGCATACAAGTTTAGACCTAATCCTTTGGTAAGGCTATCATACAATGTATATATTATACATGTACATGATAATAATGATGCTGGCATACAAGTTTAGACCTAATCCTTTGGTAAGGCTATAATATAATATACATGTACATGATAATAATGATGCTGGCATACAAATTTAGACCTAATCCTTTGGTAAGGCTATCATACAATGTATATATTATACATGTACATGATAATAATGATGCTGGCATACAAGTTTAGACCTAATCCTTTGGTAAGGCTATCATACAATGTATATATTATACATGTACATGATAATAATGATGCTGGCATACAAGTTTAGACCTAATCCTTTGGTAAGACTATAATATAATATACATGTACATGATAATAATGATGCTGGCATACAAGTTTAGACCTAATCCTTTGGTAAGGCTATCATATAATGTATATATAAATGTACATGTACATGATAATAATGATGCTGGCATACAAGTTTAGACCTAATCCTTTGGTAAGGCTATCATACAATGTATATATTATACATGTACATGATAATAATGATGCTGGCATACAAGTTTAGACCTAATCCTTTGGTAAGACTATAATATACATGTACATGATAATAATGATGCTGGCATACAAGTTTAGACCTAATCCTTTGGTAAGGCTATCATATAATGTATATATAAATGTACATGTACATGATAATAATGATGCTGGCATACAAGTTTAGACCATGATAGGGAGTGATTAAAAAAATAAAATAAATTTATTTGACTGTGTTTTGTGTTTCAGAATAATCCAAGACGGCCATATTACTAAAGCTATAGATACACGAATGCAGTCAGAGACCTTATAGAGTGCAGTCATTATACCCTTGAAGCAAAATTAGAAAAGTAGGTGATATCATTGAACCATGACATCATTCCTCATTGCCACTTTTATTGTTCTTATGGTGAAATTAGTTTTCTATTTAGTTGGTAGAGTACAAACACTAAAAGCGTGCAACGATAGTGCTAAATTATGCTAATTCTATTATTTTCTATTGCTTAATTAGTGCTATTTAGCACTAAATAGTGCAAAGTATTGCAGGCTTTTAGTGTTTGCACTCTAGTTTGGGTGATATTAAGTACCAACTATTTTATTTTTGTTTCGTGGATATAATGACTGCGCTCTATTCAGAATCAGACAAGATGGTGATCAAGGCATCATGCAAGTCCCACAACATTGTCATGTATTTATGAATTACATGCACCAGTACGAACTAGACGTCAAGTGATTCCATACTGGCGCTAGTTATAGAGCGGAGAGGAACAGGCATTTAAATATCCATCCATAATTTTTAGGCCATTTTTCTCCCTCCTGTTTTTTTCCGGTTGTTTTTACCACCTCCCTCTATATTATATATTATTAGGCCATTTCTCCCTCCTCCCTGATCCATTCCTCTCCGCTCGTTATACACGATCCAGTCATTTCAAAAACATTATCAGTTAGATCAATTGTAGAAGGAATCCTAGTAATAGGTAAGGTAAGGTAAATACTTTATTTAACGAAGGTAGCACGTAAAAGTATAAATACACTTATAAACTTGTGGCCCTCATCTAATGTTTATTAAGTAATGTTTATTGGTTGTATTAAAGTCGCTACTACTAAACTGGTTTCTTCAAACAAGTGTTTATAGTCATCAATAGTTTGTATCATCAACCTGTGGTATTTTATTTTAACCCAGCTTTCGAGCAACTTGCTCATCTTCAGGGTTACAGATGTTTCAAGTGTAATTCCAAAAATACACGTAAGCAAATTTGGAATTACAAATTTGGAATTACACTTGAAACATCTGTAACCCTGAAGATGAGCAAGTTGCTCGAAAGCTGGGTTAAAATAAAATACCACAGGTTGATGATACAAACTATTGATGAATCTTCACACAACCTACAAGAATCTTCTTGATCAAGTGTTTATAGTACTTACGTGTTTAAATATAGTTAGTTACAGACGAGCAAATTAAACTTGTCAATGCAAAACTTGTCATAGAAAACTAGGAAGTTGTTATTCTATCACAAATTTAGTAGAAACCAACTAGCATCCTGTAATCTGATTGGCTAATGCTGTACTTTGAACAAAAACAAAGCGAAAAAATCAATATCATTTATTCATTTTTATTGGTATAAATTGGAAGGTAGTATGCTAGTTGGTTTCTACTAAAAATGAGACTACTCGTTTTCTATGTGTTCAAATAAGGTAGTCAACTCAACTCAACGCTACGCACCTCGTAGTTTAAGCTGTTCAAAATCTACGACGGCGACGTCAACCGGAAGTGTAAATAACTTCTGTTCGGGGTTTCGTACATTAGATATTTAGTCGACTTCATCCACAGGGAATACCAACTATGAAGGTATGAAACCCTGAACAGAAGTTATGCACACTTCCGGTTGACGTCGCCGTCATAGATTTTGAACAGCTTTAAAAACTCTCCCTATATACGGCTTTTTCCGGACCAACTTACGCCATCACGTCCGGACCCCATCACGTGACTTTTTCCAATGGTTTTATTAAGAGCGAGTGAGTCGCCAAGTTGACGGCCCCTAAAAAAGCCTGCGGGGGAGGCTGGGAAATACGGGTCATGTAATAATATGTATTAGCTGGGTGGGAGGGCCGGACGGGGAATATTTGGCTCGAGGAGTAATGGGCTCCTGCTCGAGGTCATGGCGAGGTCCGTGCTGAATGACCAAGAGCCAAATATTTTCCCGTCCACCCCGACCTAACTCAGTCAATAAGCCGATCTTATCATATGACCCACCCGACGTCCTCTTTCCTCAATGGTTTTATTAAAGAGTGCGCGAGTCGGGAAAGTACGGCGTTTGACTCGTTTGAACTAGGCCTAAGAGCGCGCGAGTCGGGAAATACGGGGTACCAACTATTTTGGAGCTAGCCTCCCCCCTCCCTCTCCCCTTGGAGAGCCTTTTCACAGGCTATTTGGAGCCAAACCGACTTAGCCTGTGTACAATTGGAGAAAGGACGTCTGCACGCAGGCTAATCCGACTACTGTAGTTTCAACCATGCATCAACTTTGTTAGAACTGAAGCGGCAAATTCTAAGCTGGACAAGATGAACAAAGTTACGTAGAGAACGAATGTTTAGCTGAGCTCCAGCGCAATTTTTCTTTTTGCTTGTGTATATAGAACATAACGGTTGGATTTGTATCGTCAGTTTTAAGTAGCAAAAATGTTCAAAGAAATTTAAAAGTTTGTGAGTAAGTTTTGAATTCCTGGGAAGTTATGAGCACTTTATTTTGTCTATAACAATGCAACTTTCTCCAAATATAGATTTATAAGTATTCTTTCAGATGTCAGAAGACATTTGTGTTGGAAATTAAGGTTTTAGTTTGTCAATCAGTAAACGGACACGGCCTTGATCGAGTCAACGCCATTACTCGGGCTTCCTGTGGAATACCGTATGTTTCCGATATTTTCCTGTACCATACACCGAATCGAAATATGGCGGCCAATTTGAATAACTATTGTTCTGGACTGACTAGCCTCTCATTCATGTGAAAACGCTTTTGTGTTTCCACGTGAACACGAGGTTGGTCAGTCAAAGAACAATGGCAGTTCAAATTGGACGCCATATTTCGATTCGGTGTATAGATGCACACAATGATCGCACACAATACGTCTAATTTGCACTGGTTTAATTTTCGAAAATTGTTGTTTTGGGAAATTTATGAGCCCCGGTTGTATGAAAGGTTGATAGCGCCAGACTCGTACCCAGTCGTTACTTGCTATTACTGGACTGGGAAGTAATCAATAAAAGCGCGAAAAGGCGCTTGGAAGGAGGGCGCAAAGGCACACCGCACCACAGGCAGCCCAACCATTGTTTTTGAGGCTATTTATATTTATTAAAAATATTATATTTGCAAGCGCGTGTCTTTTTTTTGATGGGTTTCCTGTGGTAGAGCGCGCTCGCGCGCGCGATACGTATTATCAAGAGAAAATGAGGGACAGAGAGTGCATCTTGGGGGTCAAGCTGGATATGTGAATCGTAGTTGGGCTATTTTTAGCATGCGGACGTAAAAGAAAACTTACTTCCGTTTCGGTTTGAGTGTCAACGTGGTCATATGTTTTGACTGTTTTGTCGATGAAACCAATTCAAAAATGATGGAAAATGGTTTTTATTAAGCAGATACTTCGAAAAGGAAAGAGATATACTCAGATTAAAGTGACTCGCTGGGAGAAAATTCGAATTGAAAGCCTGAGCTTCTTTGAAATGGCTGTTGAAGTTCGGAGGGTTGTTGCTCGTTCGAAATATGTCACAGGTCAATCAGAGCGCCGTCGTCTTCGCTTTCAGTATCGGGCTCAAATTCATCGAATAATTCCAATTTTCTCCCAGCAAGTCACTTTAATCTGAGTATATCTCTTTCCTTTTCGAAGTATCTGCTTAATAAAAACCATTTTCCTTCATTTTTGAATTGGTTTCATCGACAAAACAGTCAAAACATATGACCACGTTGACACTCAAACCGAAACGGAAGTAAGTTTTCTTTTACGTCCGCATGCTAAAAATAGCCCAACTACGATTCACATATCCCAAGGCCATGACTGGCAGATTCACTCTCTGTCCCTCATTTTCTCTTGGTATTATATTGCTATTATATTGGGTTCCCTGTGCATAGAAATGTATATGTTGGGATCCCTGTGTGCGTCCTGCGGGACGCGCCCGCAGCAATGTGTATAGAGTCGTTTTCGTATGAGTGGGAAACCTACGGTACGGAGTTACGGTCACGGTACGGAATCGAACACATTGTATTCAACCAATCACAGCGCGCGAAATCATTTCTCAACCAATCAGAATGCTTGGATACGGCACGATGATGGCGCGATACGATCACGGTACGGCACGAACCGTACAGGGGCGGATCCAGGGGGAGGGTTCTGGGGGTTGCAACCCCCCCTATGGATATTTTTTAATACCGCTTGTATAGATATGTCTGTCCGTAGGTCTCTCTTGCACTTTCAGCTCTCTCCCTCGTAAGAATAATATAATTCATTCATAATGTTTACACGACCGTTCGACTTCGAGGCCGGTTTGACTGATAACAGAAAGAACCTGCCGTTTTTAGCGTCAAAAACGTATGTGAAGCCTTCATACTTGTAAGCTCACCCAAGAAGACTCTTCCAAGCATCTTTGTTGGATGTCCAATAAAACTCAAAATTTTACTGAAAATTGAGTTTTGTTGTGTTAATAAAACAACTCCAGATCTCTAAAATTGCATTTTAGAGCTTGTAGATTTCAAAATTTTCTGGGGGGGACATCACACCCCCCCCCACACCCCCTAGTAGTTCGCGGCTTTGCCGCTCACACAACACAACGGCCGCAACACAACCCCCTGTTTGACAAAAACCTGGATCCGCCCCTGCCGTACCGTAGCTACTTCCCACTCATACGAAATCGACTCTATTGAAACAAGGTATGAAACTGATGGCGTATCATGGACCGATGTGCGGTGCATGAGTGATGAAGCGGCTGCCTAAAATATTAACAGTTTTTCATTATTGTTATTGAAATAGTGCAACTCATTTAGCAAATAAGATATGATTACTAGCTACCAACTGAGAGAAACACAGAGTAATTAAATACGGTTTTCCTAAGAATGTATGTATCGCTTCCGATTGCTTTATACAAATTGTACGAACTCTGGGAGTTGTCGATTGTGGTGACATGCAGTTTATTTAATTTCACATTATTGATATTATCCATGGTATTACTAATCAATATATATGTAGTGAATAATTACACAGAAAGAACGGCAAAACAGTGTGTAAAAAGCTAGTAAACTTATTTTAACTGATTGTTGAAATAAATACGTTGTTTGACATTTTGTTTACAAGTACTGATAGCAAAAATGTGTTGTGCAGGACTAAATATTGAGACCATTCAGCATTAAAAAAAACACATTGCCTCAATTTTAAAGCATTTTAATCGATAAAAAATCAAAACAGGAAACAAATACTTTATAAAAATCAAAACAGAAAACAAATAAAGTATATTGTAGATGTTTTGACTTATGTTTAGCGAACATATCAATATTGAAACTTGCCAAAAAGAGCACAGTTCAGATTTGACGAGCGCTGGCCGATGTACTCTCGAAGGCAAATTCCCGAATGTTTCACGGAAAAGTGCACCATCTGCATGCACCGCACATCGGTCCATGAGGCGTAAAATGTCAAAATTAAATTTTCTCAGCGTACGGTGAAGTTAGACGACTGAAACTTATGAAGTGTTTAGAGAATACGGTAAAGTTTAGTTATTCGAAGAAAAATTGAATTTTCACGTCATTTTGACAAAGATTAGGGGCAAAAACGTATTTGTCACGTGACCTAGTTTCATACCTTGTGTAAATATACACATGTATAGTGCGGGATGCGCGGGATGTGCACAGGAAGCCCAATATAGGATATTACTCAGCACAGGGAACCCAACAGTATCTACGTATTAGTGATCGCGCGCGCGCTCTACCACAGGAAACCCATAAAAAGACGCAAATATCATTATTTTTTAAATTAAAGATATACTTTTGTCTCTGACTTTAGCTTTTTTATTCAGACGTTTCGACTGTAAATCAACAGTCTTCATCAGTTGGATAGTAAGAAACTGCGCGCGGATATATTTCAAAAAATACTACGAGAGCGCGTATATTTATTATTTTTATTTTTATTATTTTTATTTCCTTATTTAGTAGCCTCAAAAGGAATGGTTGGGCTGCCTGTGACCGCGCGAACCGCGCGCCACCGCGCGCGCACAGCGCGAGTAAGAGAAGCGACTGGGTACAAGTCTGGGATGAGCGGGCCATCAACAATCATTTCATGTAAGAATATCGCGCGATACTATGTTTCTATCGCGCGACAACAATTCGTTGTTTATCGCGCGATAATGATTGTATATGTAAATATAAAAGAGACGACGATCATCCCCACCCCTCTCACATCGAAGTCCCTCCCCCCCCTCCCTCCCTCCCCCTTCAGGATTTAGCTTTTGCAAACAGGGAGCCCAAAATAGAAAAGCGAGAAACAGAGTTTAATTAATCAGTGTAGAGCTTGAGCTCGCAGAGAACTCCTGCTCTTCATTCACTTAAACTCATTTGAATGAAAACGTTAATGTAGGGCCGTACACAGCACGGGGGCAGGGGGTTGCCACCTCCCCCCCCCCCCCCCCCCCCCCCCCCGCCCTAGCAAGGTGAAAAAAGATAACCAATTAAAAGACATGAGAACTGTAATATTTGTTTTGCTGTTAAATACGTACTGCTCCCCCTTGAATTTTGGGTTATGTACGGCCATGTATAAATGTTGGTTTAATTTCTTTCTTTTTTCATGAATTCATTCTATAACTATAAGACTTAAGCTTACTGGCATATCTACTGGCATGAGTTTTTCAACATTTTATTTTGATTTTTTCATACTGTGTATGCGTCCCTAGCAACATGCTAAGTGTTAGTTATAGTTTATGCACCTGTTTCCATATCAATATTGAGCATTACCTCATCATTCAAAAATGTTCATTAATATTCAGTTTGTGAGACACGTAACTTGAATTCCTCAAAGCAGAAAACGCGATGGCGTTTAAAACCCCCTTCAAATGGCACATACGGCCTTATTTACTACGCCAGTCATCGCATTATCAAAGGGAATAGAGTATAAAGTGTTTTTGAGATTTTCTATATGAAAACCTGTCGCACAGCTCGAAAAAGAGTCGAGGTATCATTTTCAAAATAAAAGCAACCCTCTATTCCTATATGCATTTGGTTGCCATTCATTACCATCGCGATCGAGTCACCGCTATTTTTAGAACGAAGCGGCCGATCAAAACCACTCGAAGCACAACAGCCCTGTGATTGGCTGCCTTGAGATACAGTAACCAATCAGAGACCACCAGTTGGTCGTCGATCGGCATCCGAGCGTAAATCGATTGGTTGTAAAACCGAGAGGTTCGACTCGGGTCCCGTCAAATGAAAACAGTTTGCTGCATCGCTGAAATGAGCACAAGAAGAACAAGATGCAATGGCTATAACATTAAATAACAACATTTACTGATTGTATTGGCTCCTTCCTTTACTCCACACTGCTTAACCATGGTAAGTTCTGCCAAGTTACACCAGCTTTTAAGAAATCAAGTGCTAAAATTCATTGATTTTACCTCAGCATCATTGGCAAAGTAAGGGCAATGTCAAGTCCAGTGGGGTCGAAGACATGGTACTCTTGCCTAAAATACAAGAGGCTGCCATCGTGGAAAACCTGAAGAAACGTTACATGGACGACCTCATATTTGTATCCTTAAAGCAGTAGCCATTTGAGGATAGATTGTTATTGTTATTTATATGCTTATCATTTATCATCTCAAAATAAAAGTTCTGGAGTTTCAGTTCGTGAATCTTGTACTTCCGAGTTCCGTTGATTCGGATTGTTGTAGGACTCCGGAGGACTCATGTTGGACTGTGTTATAGTTAGATCCCAAACCATTCCAAGCATTATACATTAGTATAACGCCTGTCTTTGCAGGTCGCTATAACTGAAGTAATAAGTAAGACCTTAATTAATTCAAACAAAGTACTCCAACTTCGTTAGAATATTTAATTTTATTAACTTACGTGGTTTTCTTTCTACGAGAGTTGATTCAGCAGATTGTCCTGTACCTCAACGAGTTTGAAAGCTTTCTAAGTGCTTTGATTATTTGGCATCTAAAGTTTTTCTAGTTGGGTTAATATATAAGCTTGTTTATAGTCTAATGTAGGCGTTCCTTTACTCTTCAGCTACAATTGTATAGCTACAAACTATACATGCGGAAGCTTTCATTTTAATACGTGTTGGTCTTGCCAGACTCAGGATTTGTTAAAGCTTTTAAAAATTGTCAATAGGCTATATTTTCATCTACAATGTGTACATCCTAGTTTTGTAGATTTATAGTGCATATATGGTCAGTTCTTCGTTACAGACGTTACACTTCAGACAAGATTTTGTAATTTATTTAAGTACAGTTTGATGGCCAAAGGGAGTTTTGATTTTTCTTTTGTCTAGATTTGTTAGGTAGGGGGGAGTGAAGTTGTATAAGGTAATATATTATGTCAAGTCTCCCAAGTTGCTTATATACAGAGAGTTTAATAACGTTACAGACGTTACAGTAAAATCACCCATACTTTCAGGTTATTGTATTTTAACACAAAATTCTGTGAATTTAAAAACCTTTAAAACCATAATTGGTGATGGAGCTCTTGCTATATGTTTGAAGTTTATTATAAACAGTAAACTTTCTAGGATTATTCTATTCACTCTGAGCAATGAAGAAAAGTTTGGTGTTACAGACGTTACAGCTTTTGTTACAGACGTTACACTGTACGAAATATAGATCTTTTATGAAATGAAACTTAAAGGTAAAATAATATGAACACTAGAAAATGTATGTTTTATATTGTTGTTCAACTTGTCAACCCATTTGTAATGCTTAAGCTTATTGAATAGGTTAATTTTCCACCTTATAATTATTTAATATAAAGACACTGACAAGTGGCTATAATCAAACTATATTTTGAAGATCATATATCCTCTCAAGCTTCGTTTGTGGTAAAAACCCTTCCATGGTGGTTTGAAAAGTGCTCTGTTGATGAAATTACCAAGGTACCAAGGTTTAGGTGACTTTATGAAAACAGTGAAGAAAGCATGTACTTTTTACTATGCAATATCATATCTGTGTAACGTCTGTAACACCAAAAATGTAACGTCTGTAACATGATTTCAGTAACTTTTTAAAGAGCTGTACCTAATCTCTTGTCATATTTTTGTTTCCTATAACTTTTCAAAAGAGAACCAGGGAAACCACAATCAGAAGACTTGGGCTTGGCTTGCAATACAAAAAAAAATCATATTTTTGTAGTCTGGCTATGTAACGTCTGTAACGAAATTCATACCCCCCCAAATAATTGTTAATGCTTGAGGAGTCTTCCCAAGATTATGTATTTTGAAAGACCATCACATATGTTTACCAACCTTACATACAACTCCTAGCTGTAGGTTTTATTTGCTTTTATTTAAGAAAATTCAAATTGCTCTAATTAAGGGCAAATTATAACCAAAAAATATCCATATGCTCTCACTGTGTTGATGTCCCCCCTGACTGTCAGACCAAGAAAATTTTATAAAATTCATAAACATTGAACACTAAAGACTATGATTTGAAACAAATTCATTCAGTTTTACAAGTTCTGAGAAATGCATTTTTTCCTTCTCTCATGTGGAATTGCCCATATATACATGTATAAAGTGTATTGTTACAAACTGCAGCAGTAATTCACTTGATAATCTGATAAAGAAACAATGTACCCAGGCAATTCTTATGTACCTCAACCAAGCTAAAATTGTAAGTTTTTTGGCTGCTGTTGCCAAATTGTTCTACATGTACAGTTAATCAAGATGTGTGACCCCCACAGAATTCCTCTTTAGTCTTAGTACTTCCCTAACACTGTGTTCTAGACATATATTGGACCAGTGCTGATCTCTGTCAATCCATTTAAACAATTGCCATACTTTACAGATAAAGAAGTTGACATGTATCAAGGGGCCGTAAGTACTTGTGTATATTATATATGTACATGGGCTTCATTAATGGCCTAGCTAGGTCACTGGAAGGGTATCTTACATGTAACTAATCTTGGATTACCTATAGCGAGGGCTAAACAATCAAGATTAACTTGAGTTGAGATTGTCTTTCTGGGATGCTGTTTAGATGACATGATTTATCTAATCAATTGAGTAAATATTTGTAGAAAACTGATGAATACTAGCTAATTTAATGTTTGATCTTTTCTCAGGCGTCCTACGAGAACCCACCTCATATATATGCGCTTACAGATAATATGTACCGAAATATGTTGATTGACTCTGAGAATCAGTGTGTTATTATTAGGTAAATAGATTATATGTGTTGAAAATGACTCTATCTTATCAAACAGTGACATATACATTTTTTTACGTGTACATAATTATTGCACAGAGCTACATGTATGACCAAAAGGAATTCTGGGAAATTGCAAGTTTTGTATAGAATACTCCCTCCTCCCCACCTCAGAATACTCTCTCCTACCCCCTCAGAATACTCCCTCCCCCCTCAGAATACTCCCTCTTCACCAACCTCAGAATACTACTCTCTCCTACCCCTCAGAATACTCCTCTCTTCCCAACCTCAGAATACTCCCTGCTCCCCTCAGAGATACTCCCTCCTCCCCACCTCAGAATACTCTCTTCTACCCCCTCAGAATACTCCCTCCTCCCCTCAGAATACTCCCTCCTCACCACCCTCAGAATACTCTCTCCTACCCCCCCCCCCAGAATACTCCCTACCCCCTCAGAATACTCCCTCCCCCCCTCAGAATACTCCCTCCTCACCACCCTCAGAATACTCTCTCCTACCCCCTCAGAATACTCCCTCCCCCCTCAGAATACTCCCTCCTCGCCACCCTCAGAATACTCTTTCCTACCCCCTCAGAATACTCCCTCCCTCCCTCAGAATACTCTCTCCTACCCCCTCAGAATACTCCCTCCCTCCCTCAGAATACTCCCTCCTCACCACCCTCAGAATACTCCATCTCCCCTTATAGTACAATACATCAGATACCCCCTCCCCCTCAGAGATACATGTAGTTCGTTATTCATACATGTAGTTCGTTATTCATATGTACAAAGTACAATACATATATCATTATTCAAAACTGTGCACTGTATTTCGTATTCTATTGTTACGACCTTGCAACTATAAGCTGTTAGAAAGTAATAATCTATTAATGAAAAACCTTGATATGCTTTTCTCATTGCCAGCGGTGAGAGTGGAGCTGGAAAGACTGTTTGTGCCAAATTCATCATGGCTTACATTGCTAAAGTGTCTGGTGGTGGAGAAAGTGTTCAGGTAAAAATGTCACTAAGCTCATCACTAGTACATGTAGATCAGATGAGCTTGGCATTAGGTAGGTGCTTGATCAGTGGGAGGTGCCTGGCTCGGAGCTTCTGTCACTAATAACTGCCACAGGGAACGATGTTTCAATTTCAGAAATTTTTCAAAACAGTATCAATGAATATTTTTTTTTTCTTTCTTTTTTTTAAAATTTATTGTATTTTCTTAGAGAGTAAAAGATGTCATATTGGAGTCAAATCCTTTACTGGAGGCTTTTGGAAATGCAAAGACAGTCAGAAACAACAACTCCAGTAGATTTGTAAGTAACTTCTAGGCTGTACTGTAGCTACATGTACGTACTGTATGGAAATGCTTAATTTATCTTTTATTCATTCAATGAATTCATTCTTTTATATCAAACTTTTTAAACTTTATTTTATTTTTTCACAGGGAAAATATGTAGAGATGCAGTTTACCAGAGGAGGGCAGCCAGATGGTGGAAAAATATCTAATTTTCTCCTTGAAAAGGTAAAAATGTTATTAGGTATACATGTACATAACACTTGTACACTGTACATGTACATGTAATTTGTGTTGGGTCCCAGTGGAAGGGGTTTACTTAATGAATATCGGACCGCTAATTGACCAATCACAATTCACCAATTTTTTTTGCCATTTAATAAGACAATGGTACCGCTCGAAACTAACCTTAAAAAATGCGAGCAATAGCTCGCTTTTGTTCGCTTCTAGCAAACGCAAAGCAAACGTGCGGGTTCGCTCTGAGCGAACGCAAAAATTCATTTGCATATTTGTGAGTTCACCCTGAGCGAACACAAGCATACTGTAGCTAAAGCAAACCCTTCCGATGTTTGCGTTTGTTTAGCGTTTACTAAATGAACGCAAAGCAAACACAAAGCAAACTATTCTATTCTAAACTCTAATGGATTTCATGTTTGAAAGCAATTCAACATCGTTAATTAATACAAATTCAGTACTTCAAGTTTACCGTATATTATTATACAAGACGCTCAATGAGCGTACACTTGGACATTATGACAATGACAGTAATTGCGTGATGAGGGAGACTACAATGTATGTGTCGGTGAGCATAGATAAAGATCTCCGAATCGTCCGTCTGCAGAACGTATACTTGGAACGTCCAGTTGAGGTTGCATATTCATGGTCAGATGGTTCTGATAACGTTTTTCGTTTGTTCGTTGTATTGATGAAGGCGCGTTTGTTTTTGTTAATGAAACAACATCTTTCAGAGTGGGCCCACACGAATCGGTGTATGCATTTGTATGTGAAATGAGCGTGTTTAAAGCAGCACACGTTTTATCGGCCATAAAGATCCGAGCCGCCGGCTTCAGATATATTTAAGCTTACAAAGCACTATTTTCAGTCAATCACTTTTGTTGTGGTACATGCATGCACTCCATTATCATGAAACTATCTCTTTGAAATACAACACTATTCAGCTTAGCAGCATTAAAACAATTATATTCAACATGTTCAAGATTGATGTGTTCGTGGACCGGCCCTTTCAAAAACACTCGAGATCTTTCAGAGTGGACACACACGAATCGGCATATATATACGTTTGTATGTGAAATGAGCATGTTTAAAAGGAAGTGATCGATGGCTTGCTTTCGATACAACATCATTTCTCTTCTGCATATTAAACACAACTGAGTTCTCTCCCGATACAGCACGAGCTTCTACACAGCACTTCTAGTCGGTAGTCGTGGAACGATGAGTTAGCTAGCACTTCTATTAACGATGACCCAGCACTTCTAGTGAACAATACCTCACATTTAGTTTGATATACGCTCGGAAACTATTTGACCCGTTTGAGCATAGAATTACTTCATTAGGCATTCGGATATCATCGCCCCCGTTTTCAGCCAATCGAAACCCTGAAACAGACATTCCTGACCAATACGATCACATACTTCGCATTTAGTGGCCTACAAGGAAATAAAAAAGAAAGCACATTTTATAACTCGGCCACTTCCTCTGGAAGTGTAGAAGTTTTAGGTACATGTACATGTATGTACATGCTGAGCTCTCAAAACCCTGCTCCAAACCAAAACCACTGCCTGTTCAAGATATATAAAAACATACCCTGTTCTATGAATAGGGGGGAGTAGAATGTACAACCCTCCCATGGGGCCTTGGGTCTGCACTAACATTTGGGTTTGTTTCTTTATAGTCAAGAGTAGTGACACAGAACCCTACAGAGAGGAACTTTCATATATTCTATCAGTTAATCAAAGGAGCTTTGGCTGTTGATAAAGGGTACATTGTATATTACTGGATTTATATTGTACATATTATACAGCTGCTTCATTAGACTGTTGTCAGTAAAAAACCCAGATGGATCATGGATAGTATATAATTTGTTTTTCACACAATGAAAGATGTACAGTACTTACATGTATTTTAAATAAATGTAGTTTTGCTAACTTTCTTGCAAACACACACATTCAGAACTTTGACTGTACAATGTTCATCTTCAATGAACATTTTTAATTTCAATTTTAATTTCAATTTTTTTTTCTAAATTAAAATGTCCATGCTTGGTTTTGGTCTTTGTGTATATGTTGTGGTCTAATTTTTCCCACTGGTTTAATTTTTTCTGAGGGTTGTTTTAAGGTAAGGTTTTAATAGGGTTTTAGTTTGCACGGATAAGTTATGTGTTTAGGTTCAAGTTGTAAAGGATTAAACTGAAAGGAAGTGAATCAAGAAGCCAACACAATGGGCTAAAAAATTTAAACCACTAGTGGAAAATTTCAAACCACAACATGTATGCCTACATCCTTTTATCAATGTTAATGTTTTTCTTCCCACAGAAAAGTTTGGTCTTACTGACCCTTCCTATTACTACTACCTTAATCAGAGTGGAAACTATTCTGTTGATGGTACAGATGATGTTAAAGATTATGAAGAAACTAGGGTAACATACAGATTAGAAACCACTGCAGCACATCTACATTTGGACAATCACGGGGTGCTCTCCATGAAACCAGGCAGTCTGTGCACCTGTAGATTTTACAACCATTATCGTTGAAGTGCGACCCTGAAAACTACAACGCTTTCAGCAAACTCCAGTCTAGACGGCCATCAATCAAATTAGCTTTGCTATGATTGGTTAAAGTCTGGACACGCCCGTGTTGTTTGATTGACGTCCAGCTATTTTCAAACCTGACAAGCTGTTTTGAAGGTTGCACTTCAATGATAACAGGTATAATCAGGCCCTCTGATATTACGCGATGGTGCGATTTCGCACATTTGGCCTCAAATCGCATCTGATCGCGTAATTTACCGATAGCCGCATAATTCATGAAAAATAGCACAATATGAACAAATCCAAAGCAATTATTCGCTTTATTTAAACTTTCATTGACAGCTAACCGTTATTTCAGAGTGATTTTCCTTTTAAAACACCTTAGAAACCCTCTACAACACGTTCGAGATGTGTATAGAATAAAACAACGTACATACTAGAATGTACCAGGCGATCTATGCGTAGAATGTATTGTCTATGGTAGATTGTCTTGGAGGCCTGGCACTAGTTATTTGGGCTTCCTGTGGAATGACCGAGTTGTAAAATGGCGCAGGGAAAAATTGTCCGGGAAAAAGGCAGATTTTTGTTGGACTGAATCATAAATATGCTTAAAAAGAAAGAGCATATTATAATAAACAAAATAATATTACATTCCTTTATGAAAAGGTTAAATTAACCATAATGATTGGAAAAATCGCAATATAATTTTTCCGCATAATTTTCCCTTTTTACCGCACAATTTCATTTTTTTTCCGCACAATTTCCGTTTTCCCCCCGCACCATATCAGACATTTTTGGAATGCATCTGTTTGGTCTTGATGAGTCTGCTAACCAAGGTTTTTGTGTGTGTCCTGTCCATGTTTAAGGTCATGACGGCTGCTTGAATTGTATTATTCAAAGCAGTGGACAGGACCGTTCAGTCGACCATACATGTACATGTAGTTACAGTATATATTTACATGTAACTTGCAATGTCTGGCAGATACATGGACACCCAGGCTGTAAGACAGACACCTTAGAGAGGGATGAATGACGTCATGACAATAATTTACTATGCACTGACACATATTGAGATCATTCTAATTGATGTAATGTTCTATTGAATCATTAGAAAGCCATGGATGTGATTGGCATCAGCGATGAGAATCAAGCTGATGTTTTCGCTATTGTTGCTAGTGTACTTCACTTGGGTAATATCTCATTCGCTGAAGATGGAAACTATGCAACAGCCTGCTGATGAGGAATGTAAGTCACATGGTTCTAGTAGACCTGTGTTGTTCAGAGTATAAGTCAATCATGGATCCATTATTTACATGTACATGTAGCAGACAAATTCCAAAACGATCCACTGATCAACATGCATCCATTTTTTTTTTAACATTGCTTGTTTATCACTCTTTGCATACTACGCGACCACCGGGATGCTAAATATGCCAAATGTGTCTTCTGTGATGTCTCAGTCTAATTGCAAACTACAATACGCACATTTGTCTCGGTTTGGTCATGTACAATATAGTAATGCAATTGGTGTTTATATAACAACATATAGGCTTGGTTAATAGTAATAATAGTTATTGTGTTCATTGAAAAATGAAGCTTACAAGTTTTAGTGGATGCTGGATCTGACGTTCTGTTCATTGAAGAATAATGCTTATCTTCAGTTGATGAATACCAGCTTGCTCCGTACAGCCCTTTCACTGGATATGATGACTACTATTCAAACATTGTACACTCTTGTCTTTAGTTCTACAGTACCCTGGGTTTTTGTGTGAAATTGAATCAAGTTTACTAAAGGAAAAATTAACAAGGTATTGCTTTCTTGTGTATTGTCAGTGACAGTTTGTGTGATTAGTACTGTACATGTACATTTAGCTCATGAATGCATAATCCTTGGCCTTCCTTTCTAGCCGTGTAATGGACAGTAAATGGGGCGGCAAGTCTGAGGTCATCAACATGAAGCTCAATGTTGAGCAGGTATTAAAAACACCATGTTTTTCAAGAAATATACTTGACAAAAACGTCACTGCAAGGGAGGTGCTTATTTGTTGGGGGTGTCATTCAAGGGAGGTGCTTATTTGTTTGGGGTGTCATTCAAGGGAGGTACTTATTTGTTGGGGGTGTCATTCAAGGGAGGTACTTATTTGTTGGGGGTGTCATTCAAGGGAGGTACTTATTTGTTGGGGGTGTCATTCAAGGGAGGTGCTTATTTTTTTGGGGTGTCATTCAAGGGAGGTACTTATTTGTTGGGGGTGTCATTCAAGGGAGGTACTTATTTGTTGGGGGTGTCATTCAAGGGAGGTACTTATTTGTTGGGGGTGTCATTCAAGGGAGGTACTTATTTGTTGGGGATGTCATTCAAGGGAGGTGCTTATTTGTTTGGGGTGTCATTCAAGGGAGGTGCTTATTTCAGGGAGTTGCGTATTTCAGGGAGTTGCATATTTCAGGGAGTTGCATATTTCAGGGAGTTGCGTATTTCAGGGAGGTGCTTATTTCAGGGAGGTGCATATTTCAGGGAGGTGCTTATTTCAGGGAGGTGCGTATTTCAGGGAGGTGCATATTTCAGGGAGGTGCATATTTCAGGGAGGTGCGTATTTCAGGGAGGTGCTTATTTCAGGGAGTTGCGTATTTCAGGGAGTTGCATATTTCAGGGAGTTGCGTATTTCAGGGAGGTGCTTATTTCAGGGAGGTGCGTATTTCAGGGAGGTGCATATTTCAGGGAGGTGCATATTTCAGGGAGGTGCGTATTTCAGGGAGGTGCTTATTTCAGGGAGTTGCGTATTTCAGGGAGTTGCATATTTCAGGGAGTTGCGTATTTCAGGGAGGTGCTTATTTCAGGGAGGTGCGTATTTCAGGGAGGTGCATATTTCAGGGAGGTGCATATTTCAGGGAGGTGCGTATTTCAGGGAGGTGCTTATTTCAGGGAGTTGCGTATTTCAGGGAGTTGCATATTTCAGGGAGTTGCGTATTTCAGGGAGGTGCTTATTTCAGGGAGGTGCTTATTTCAGGGAGTTGCGTATTTCAGGGAGTTGCATATTTCAGGGAGGTGCTTATTTCAGGGAGGTGCTTATTTCAGGGAGGTGCTTATTTCAGGGAGTTGCGTATTTCAGGGAGGTGCATATTTCAAGGATGGTGCTTTTTCAAGGAAATAATTATGGCATTTTATTACATATCTATATGACTGTGTAGGTTTATACGTTGTCTCCATTGTAGGCTTGTTATACCAGAGATGCATTGGCAAAGGCTTTGTATTCAAGACTCTTTGACTATCTTGTGCAAGTAAGTACAATGCATTAGAGACCTACATGTAAGTGCCGGCCACAACCCTGATATTTATGGATTCCAATATGTGCCGTGTGTTGTGGTTTTTCACACTCATACAATGTTTGAAATCTGCTCTATAACAATGAATCAAGTATTGAATGAATCAAGTATTGAATGAATCAAGGATTGAATGAATCAAGCATTGAATGAATCAAGTTTTAACATATTGTTGTTGTGTTTATTCAGTCAGTCAACAAGGCAATGCAAAAAGATGTTGTAGAGTTGACCATTGGTGTTCTAGATATCTATGGCTTTGAGATATTTCAGGTACATTACTGTTTAGTGTTGAATAGTGTTTCCTAGTTAAATCTCCACAAAATATATCACCATACAGAATGTTCCAAGAGTTAATATTTTAATATTAATATTAAAATACGGTAGTAAACTTTATTTTTAAATGTTGCTAAATGACCACCTCTCCTAAGCGACCAGTTTTCCAAAATACCAAAAGTTCAGTTCCAAGTCAAACCACTACATTTGGAACCTCTTGTAAGCAAACCGCCTTTTGTAAGTGACCACAAAGTTTGACATTTTGGGTGGTCGCTTACGGGAGGCTTAACTGTAATCTGTTATGAAAGGAAACTTGTAACTTATAACCCAAGGTCATTTGTCTTCTTCAGAAAAATGGTTTTGAGCAATTCTGTATAAACTTTGTCAACGAGAAACTTCAGCAAATCTTCATAGAACTGACACTCAAGGCAGAACAGGTCAGTGGTATATTTACTATCAACAGATACTTTATTGTTAGAACATTGAAACACTCTGATTCAACAAACACTAAGAGTTATGGGACCACTTTTTTCAGACAAATTTCGGTTCTTGCTGAACAAAATTCTGAAAGTTGCTGATGATATCATGAGTCAGTATTATCACCACGTGCTGAGTGCTTTTAGACAACATTGATACTGCAGTACATGATGATGCTGATAGCGATGACAGTTGCAAATAACTAACTGATGGACTAGATGGCTAAACTTTGTCCAATCCAGTATGTACATGAATAATGTAGTAAACAGGCTACAATCATTGCCATAATTACTTGATGCACATTTTCGGTAGCTAGTGCTCTTTATTAGGAACAAGTTGTCTTGTTGGATACTCCCCTGCCCCCACATACAATGTTGCTGGTTATTTAGATAGTATAATGGTGTATGTTGATTTCCCGGTGGCCCTCGATGTGCAAGTTCGTATCAACAACTTTGTACTGGGGGAGGGGGAAGTTTTGTAGCTAAACTTTAATGACGCGCATGCTCAATTATCCAATCGTGCCAACCATTTTGGCAACGATTGTAGTTGAGTTGCATACTTGCTGACTGGACACCCTGTAAAAAGAACACACTAAGAGTAATATTGTCCTTTTAACACAGGAAGAGTATGTTGAAGAAGGAATTAACTGGTCACCAATTGAATACTTTAACAACAAGATTGTCTGTGACTTGATTGAATCAAAGGTAACCATTATCTTTAACAACTTTTGATACATACAATGTACATGTACATGTTGCACTTGTCATGTACTTGTGAGGGTTTCTGCACATGGTCCTGGCAATAATTCAATGGTTAATGGAAATCTGTAACACCATATTTTAAAACTTTACTGGCATTTCGAGCCTTAGCCTTCATCGGAGTGTTAATTAATATATTTTCACAAATCCTTGAGCACTATTCTCTGAAACCTCGCTCCAAAAGTTTTGTGTGACAAGTGAAGCATTTGTATTAAATTGTAACAATTGGATGAATTTGTATTCAATCAAACTAACAAACTCTCTTGCTTCTTTACAGCGTCCACCAGGAATAATGTGTGTAATGGATGATGTGTGTGCAACTATGCACGCTGTAGTCGAAGGTGCTGATACAACATTACTAGAGGTCAGCCACATTGAAATATAGACTGAAAGTTATCTTTGATTTTGAAATTGAAGCGCTCCCTGCAAGAACAACGTAAGTGATCTTTGATCATAATCTAAATCCTCCTATGACTCTTTGAATTACAGGAGAATTTGGGTTTTGATCACAAGTCACTTACTCTGTTCTTGCAGGGAGCCCTTCAATTATATCAAATGTACCATTTGAACATACATGTTGTATATGTTACAGGTCAAATTTAATTTCAGGTCATTTTTTTAAACCTACAATGTACTAAGGTTGAATTTTTTTAAATGTTTTTTACAAAGGAAAAGTGAGCACCAATTCTAGACACAGGGAGCCCAAGCTATGTTTTTGCTCACTTGGTGCTCACTTTTCCTTTGTAATAATCTCACAATGCATTGCGCGCGTACCGGAAGTCTGGAACTCTTGATGCTTGTATACATTGTACATGAACTCTTAAAGGACTTCTTACACTGTGTACGTTTTTTAGATACATGTACAGAAAGGTTTCAAGTAATAGACCGAATGCAATAATGGCGTCCAATTTCAATGGCCATTGTTCTGGACTGACTAGCCTCATGTTCATGTGGAAGCACAAAAGCATTTTCACCTGTATGAGAGGCTAGTCAGTCCAGAACAATGGCAATTGAAATTGGACGCCATTATTGCATTCGGTCTATTAATGTGTTAATTCTTTGCTTTGAATCCATATAGAAACTGTGCAATTCTGTAGGCACTCACCAGCACTTCCAGCCCTGCAGTGGAGGCTTTATCATCCATCATTATGCTGGAAAGGTACAAGTTGCATTTAATACAAATAATGGAAGGGTGTCTGCAAGAACGGAGTAAGTGACCAAAACCCAAATTCTCCTATGAAATTCAAAGAATCTCGAGGAGAATTTAGATTTTGATCAGAGATCACTTAAAATGTTCTTGCTGGTTTGCAGTCAATCCCTGGTAATTTAAAGTACAAAGATGCAGCGGTCATGTTGGAAGTACAAACAAGAGAAGCTATATTGAGGAATACTTTGTTATCAGGAACCAACATGGCTGCCATACATGACGTCACTGCAAACCAGCAATATGTAATATCAATTTGCAAAGACTCGTTTTTTCCGGGCCAGAAAATCCTGAATGAATGAATGAATGAACTTTATTTAAAGAAGGTTAATATAAAAATATTTAAAAAATGCACCAGTTTAGCATAGCTAATCTTCCACTGGGCCTTCTAGGTTAAATAAATAATAATAAATAAATCGTAATCGTGAAAGGTGCAATGCTGATGGATCATGGGAGTTTCTATTTGCAGCCATATTCTTCATGAATGTTTTGTACTAAACAAGAACATTGCGGTGAAGCAAATTCAAGTGACAGTCAAAATGAGAGGCTGAATTTTTCATCGAAATGTCAGAGAATTTAGGTAGAAAGACTTGGTAAACAGTATCTCCCATGATTCTCTGGGGTCACACCTGTGAGTCAAGGGTGACTAATGAGGGTTTATCACGTAATTTCAAAACTTATAGGAG